>JAOTRR010000022.1:4792480-4802991 GCA_028570945.1 Gogo arcuatus
TTTGATTTTGATGTTGATAATATGTGGCTTGGTGGAGGTATGCACTCTACCGAGTTCCCTTCTAGTTATTGTTGTTGTTGTTGTTGTTTTTTTTATTAAAATATGCTGCTATTGAGTTGTTAGTATCCAAGCAAGAGCTGCTTAGTAGTGGGTTATATCAAGTTTTTTTGGCATGTTTTAGAAAATCCCACACAAAAACACAATTCTATCCAAACTTCATACAGAACTGCTGTAACCCATGACGTTCATATGGAATGTTGCAAAAAGTCATTATATGAGCAGGCTATGGCAGTATTGAAGTAAGATGTAGCAACAGATTGGCGATAACAGCCCAAAAAATATCAACAATCTGTTATTCTCGGCATTTCCTGATTTGGTCATAATTGCGTTGATATCAGTGAGAGCAGATTGCACTATGTGTACATGCTTGCTTTGAATGGTTTTAAGGTACGACTCAGTGTGTGCGCCTCATCCCCCTGCACAGCTGTTAATGTATTTCAGATGATGTTTGAGCGTTGATATGCTTGCCATGTGTCCTGGCCCAGGCTTCATCTTGCCTGGCATCATCTTTCTTGGCTCCAGAGCTGGCACTGGCATGGCCATTCCTGAATCCTAATGGTCACAGGTGCAGTCGTGACCACACTCTGTTCTCCAGGTGTTGCCTCCCAGCCGAGTGTCACTTTGAGCCACGTCCATCTGCCACTGGAAGCCAAGTAGATCTCCGACTCTCAAGTTGTCCAAGAAGGAAACGCAAAAGTTCACAGAGCAGGTTTTTCCACACATTTGATGATGTCAAATATATTCAAAAATTAAATCCTCATTTATATGCATCATGGGGAAGACTAATGACAATTATATAAAGCCTGGAAAAGTGTAAATTATTTTTTTTAACAGTGCCTACAGTTGATCACAAGCACTTACAGCTACTTGTTATTCAAAATTAGATCTGTATGGAAACCTGTGTGCAATTAATCATGAAGAAAGATAAAAGAAATGTTAGTTTCCGTCTAGCCAGAATGGCTTGATATTTGATTATTAATTTATTCATTAGGAGCAATATTCAGATTTAAGTTATGCACATAGTGAAAAGTTCATAGTAAAATTCAGGTGCATTTTCGGGGAAATGTTTGTCAATAACACATTTTATTAATTGTACAACCCAAATTATTGAATTAAAAGTTTGATAAAATAGCCTTCATTCCACATACATATTTTTCAATGATTTTTATGATTTAGCATCTTGTGTTGTGTACACAATATTATAAAAAGGTAAAGTAATTGGGTGTGCTGGATCAAGTGCTATTTTATAAGCTGATGAATAATGAGGGTAGAAGCAAAAAATTAAATTAAAACCAAATATGCAGTGATGAATGTGATAATTACAACAAGGGTTATTCATGCAGCACTATACTGGCAATATATACTAGATTCATATCATTATCATCAGTGTATTAATCTTTTTTATTTTTTATTTTTAAATTGTTTCTTGGTTTTATGTTACCTCATATTACATTTGACAGCAAAGAAAAAAAGCAACCTGCTTCTTCCGACTGCAATTTCGATCTCTTTAAAGGCAAGTGATTATGTTTAAATGTTTAAACTCTGTCTTAAACACCACTACTTAAGAAAAATCTGGCACACAGGTGCCTGTACGCGTATAGCGCGATTCTGAATCAGGAAATTTCCCCATGTTTATACTGAAGTAACTTTTAACTAAAGTCAAAGTGTCCCTTTATCAGACAATGGTGCTGAACTTAAAACTGTCCCTTGCTCAAGCCAATATTGTGCAAGAAGAGGACTAAAGATCAAAGTAAAAATCATGTGCAACCTGAGACACACCACTTCAAACTCTATCTCACATGGAAATTGGAGCTTGAATGCTGATGTGTGCAATTTTTGTATTAACTCACTACGCAAGTAACGTAACTGAATATTGTCATATTTGGCAAAAAAAAAAATGTTAAAGAAAACATACAGCTGGTGAATTAAGGATCCTTGATGGCAGCATGACATTAATTATATGTATATTTTAGCCCAACATATGCCCTTGAGATGAAGACTTGGCCCCTGGTGCAGCTTTCAACTTGTGAACCACTTCAGGAATACATCCAAATAAATACAGGAATGCTCAAGAGTGTTTTGCAATGGCCATCTCAGTACAGTACCTGGATCTGAAGCTTATTTTACAGTAGTTCTCTGAACTGAAGAGGGCTGGTCACATTCAAACCATACAAAGGAGCTTTGAGGGTGCTGCATAGAGGGTCAATATCCATCTAAAATGTCACTAACTGGTTCAGATGTCACAAGAAAAAGGCTCAGTGGTGTTATTCTTTTCCCGAAAGGCTTCACCAAAATAAACTGTGGGGTGCCAATACATTTGAAACTGTATACACAAATCCATGCTAACTCATCCTCAATTAACTTTCTATTCTTATGTATCTGCAAAGACAAGACAATCTTGCAATAAGACAAACAAAAGAATGTGCAGTTGGACAGAGTTAGTTAGCCTCGTCAAAAATATTTTACGCAAAGCTCCACCCCCAAAACTTATGATGGTTCAACTAGAGTTAGCATGCTAATTAGAGTTACCTCCTGATGCTATACTTCTGCACTTGTGACACACCTCCTGCAGTTGCGGATGGTCACACGTGGAGAGCTTAATACCCTGAAAACAGTGTATTCCCAAGACTCACCCTTTCTCCAGTGGATAATCTCATAGTGATACTGTAGATTTGTACCTAAGAACTGCTGCTGTACTCATAAAGACTGTCCTGTTGCTCATCCCAGGATTCTTATTCACATTATGCTCATAATCTTTTCAACACAGTACTGTTTTACTTCACTCTTCCACACCTGTATATCTTATACACCATGATCCGGTGTCATCCACATGAGGATGGGTTCCATTTTGAGTCTGATTCTCCTCAAGGTTTCTTCCTCATGTCTTTTCAGGAAGTTTTTCTTTGCCGCTTGTTACCTCTGGCTTGCTCCTTCTTACCTGTTTGAGTAAATGATTCGCATTTACAACTAGCCACTCCATGAGTCTAGTTTCATTTGGTATTTCTAAATGTAATGAAAGGATGTAATGTAATCATCATCATTATCATCATCATCATCATCATCGTCATCATCATGAGTCTGTTGTGGATGATAAAGTCAGTAATTGAGATTTTCTCTCATGCTTCTGAATGTCTCAGTAGTGACTGCACACTACAGCAGTTCTGCATTGGCCCAATCCTAAGATGACTCAGAGCTAAAACTTTCTTCTTTACTCCTAGTGAGCCTTATATTTTAATCCCTTACTGTAAGCTCTTGCTGAGTAGGTTTTGCTTGCCAAATATACCGTAGGATCAGGTGTGAAAGTCACAAAATCCAAGAACAGCAAGTAGCTCGGGTAAAAGCAAAGGGAAACTTCTTTCTGGTAATAAATGCAAGTTTTAAATGAAAGAATTTGCAATGTTTCTCTGCTGTGCCTCCACTCTGACCGACCAGCGCTATTGTCATCTCATAACAGCATTGTTTTATGACAGTGATTCATCACATGGCCAAAAGGTAATATTATAGTAGAGAACTACAGGCATCACAATTAAATTTGTGTTTGACAGCAGGAGATGTTTGTCTCCATTGCATGCTTGCATTTTTAATAGCAGCACACCCTCTGGCTTTTTTTCTTTCTTTTTTTTTTTAAAAGTTCGGCTTTGAAGTTCACCAAGGACAAGCTCTAGCAAATGATCATTGCTTGACCTTGTAATTAGTCTTCAACAGATATTCAAATGGTGTGTAATTACAGGAGTAGAGTGGTAAAATATTCACAGGTTCCCTTTCTTTCCAAATCCCAGAGGGGCTAATGTGCAGTAATGAACATTTTACACTATTTCCATAACAACTCATGTACAGATCTCTGTGCATCACCGTTACCACAACATCAGAGGAAGTAGCCAGATGTTACGATTTCAAACCACCCTTAGAGGAGCATGCATGACTTTATGATGTGGCTGGTGTATAACAATCCAGTAGCATAAATGCCCCAGCTCCCTAAATCTACCTTGCATTATAATTTCATTATATCATACTCCTTAAATTCATGGAAGCTCCTGTAGTCCTCCTTCATCCTGCCAGCACCTGCACTCACCAGGCAGGCCATGACGCTCTTTCGATGTGCCTCTGGCATTTTTAGTGTCATAGCATCTCCCTACCAGTGTGTCTATGCCTGCTTGTCCCTATTGGATCCTTGTCAAAAAATGTATGTGTGTGCATGGTGTGGCATCTTGTGGCCTGGTGCTCCCGTCATGTGAAGATGAATGGTGCTCTGTCACTCGCCGTGCTCTTCAGAGGCCTACGCTCTGCGTGAGCAAAGTGCCAGTCATTAACGGGGGAGGCAGGATGAAAAATGAGTTCATTTATGGGCAAGTCCTGGGAGCTGGGTAACGTCAGCACCCTCCCCTCCACCCCACCCTGGTCTCGCTCTTTCTCTCTTATTCTCTGTCTATCCCCCCCCTCAGTCTCTCTTCCTTCAGCGGGGGATCAAGGGAGGGAGAATTACTCAGCAGATTTTAAGGAGAGTGATCGAGAGGTGGCCTGGAGCTAGCCAGGGAAAGATGGAGAGAGTGAGCAGACGGAAAAGAGACAGGGCGTTAATCAGATAGGACTTTGCAAGCCTACTGCTTAATGCTACACCTAAAAAGCCAAGATTCTACACAAAACTCTACACTTCGTGGGTGCGTTTCTTATACCTAATGGGAATACTATGTAAGCACACAGAATTGCGTGAACGTCTGACCAAATTGGAGTCATATATTTGACCATTACCTTCTCAAGAGAAGCAGGAAGCACTCAATAGCAGTTTTGATATGAGTAAACTCTGTCATTTTCCCTGTCTCGGCAGATTCATCCCAACGGACTGTGCTCTACATCTTTAAAGCACAATCAGCCTTTCCCGTCATGCAATCACCCAATCGAAAATATTTATGATGTGTCTCTGGATTTTCTTATTGGGTTGTGGTTTGAGATTTCATCCTGCTGGGAGGTTTCATCAATGTAGAGTCTGAGCAGATGAAGGTTGTTCAAGGCCACTGAATGACATGAGGCCATCTGTCGTACCTTAGTTTGTATGCTGTAATTTCTAACTACCGTGTATTGTTAAACTGTATCTCCCTGTTACAGGTCGAAGCAGTTTGGTTTGCTCAATTAAACTTCTCATGGTTCCGTCTGAAAAGATGGAGAGAGAGAGAGAGAGAGAGAGAGAGAGAACTGTAACATGCTGCATTAATACAACACCTTTTAAAAGCTGATGAAGTGAGGATGGATGCAAGGTATGGCACACTTTGTGTGTCCTGGTGTTCCTGTGTAATTTAATTTTACCCATCATAAACGCGACTGAGTGGTGTAGTCAGACAGGTTCCGGTGCTAGGTCGAAAGCCATAAATTAAAGATCTGAACTTCGCTTCCTTTCTTTACTTCCCTTGAAATAAATGAAAGATGTCGAATGTTGCATATGATTCTTGCATACATAGATATCTGAGCTTTTCAACTCAAGCCACTTTATATCCCCATATCAACCTCTATGTAAGAGACTCAAGATTCCCTTTAGGACTCATGACATCCTTCAAATTCTTTCCTTGTGCAATGATCCAGCTTTTGCATGAGTCCTATCCAGTTGAAAGGACTTAAATATGATATATGCAAGACGTGAAAAATGACCTGCCTTCGTTCTTAGCATACAGACAGGGTAGAAAGTTGTACTCGACACATAAGGTGTACATTCTTAAAATGCTAGCTTCAGGGGCCTACCTTTTTATTAATAATGGGACAAATGGCTAGCACATTTCTCTGGTTAATGGTTAGGCACTTGAGAGCACCCCCTGCTCTATTCAATTTCTGGCCTCAATTGGAAGTGCACATTAAAAGTTAATGGGATGTTAGGTATTGATTAAAAGGTAAATAACACGCATTACAATACAGATACCTTTGATTTTGCTTTACCTCTCATTACACTGCCTTTCTCTCTACCTTTTATTGTCCATTTAGTTCCTTGTTGCTTCCTTGGTTTTTTGTATCTTGGCTTTTTCTTTTTTTTTTCTCAGTAAGGGTCTGGCAGCCTTTCAAATGCTTTCACACCAGCCGGCTCTGCACTGACTGCTGTCCACTTCTTGACCCTTTGCTTTGAAATCTTTTCAACTACCAACACTTAAAATTACTTGTCAATATTTATATTTCCTTGTTTATATAATCAAGTAGAAATGCAATGAATGTCTTATGATTATTCTCATTATCTCATATGCTCACAGAAAGAATGTCCACTGATTTAAACATCAGGCAGCCGCAGAGTTCGATTAGCTTCGTTGGTTATTGGAGTGGATTTATGGAAATGTGTTTGCACTCGTTTTCTCTGTCTCATTTTCTCTCTCTCTCTCTCTCTCTCTCTCTCTCACTCTGGTGTGATGATATTAGCAGTGCAGCTGTGTTTAGTGGCTCCATGCATTGCCGTGTGCTTGTCTATGCCTGGTGGTCCGCTATGCAGAGCAGGGACACAACCGTATAAATGATTATTTATGATCTGTCACCTCCTATCTCCAGACCCATCAGCACAGAGATTCATTAGAGCAACAGACTGGCCTTGTCGTCGTCTCCCTAACCACAGACCCCCTTCCCCCTCCCCCCGAATCCCACACACACACACATACAATGCATCTTCAGGCCTATACAAACTTGTTTACATGATCAGTGTTGTGATCAGTGATTTTTCTTAATCACTTCTTTAACAGATCAGACGTTTTATGGTAAAGTTGAGTGATTGCTTACTAATGTTCCTGGAGCTTACCTAATTCAGACTCCAGAGATGACACAGTTCATGTCAGGAGGCCCATGTTTTAGCATATATTCAGATTACTAACAGGGTTGCTTATTTGCTACTAAAATGCATGAATATTTAAACATGGTATTACCACCAGAATGCTTTTGCTATATATTTTTGCTTTCCTTCATGTGTATATGTATGTAAAACACAGACAGAGAATGCTGTTATGGCAAAAGAATCAATAACAGAGTGAGGGGATGCATTTTGATGCAAAGCAGAGTTACTGCCACTGTTTTATTCCTCTTATACCACATCTAATTACCAGCTATTAGGCATGCAACGATTCACCCAATTCATGATTTCGATTTGATTCACGATATTGGCTTCTTGATTCAAGTTTTGGACAATATTTTTGAAAAAATATCAAATGAAGAATATTTTAGTACCAAAAAATGCAACATTTATTTTCCTATTCTTAATCAACTTACATATTGCTTTTCTTAAATTAAAAACAACAACAACAACAAAGACCCTTTTGTTTCATTTTCTTAATAACCAACAATAATTATTTACCTACACATGTAAAGGTTGGAGTAAAATATAATAGCCTATTAACTAAAATATTTCTTTTAATAAAAATGAAAAAGTTCACAACAAATAGGCCTTTTCTTAATAAACATTTGTACTACTTACATTTTTCTTCTCTCTTTTTTTTTAGCTTTCAGCAGTCTGTAAAAAGAGAACTCCGATTTCTTTTTAAATCTATTTCTACAGTCAATTGCACAACAGTTCTTTCCCATTTTAGATCTGGTTTTTGTGTGTTTTCATGGCATTAGTGCTGTTTTACTTCTGCCTAGGGTGAAGTCACGTGTATTCCTTTATTCCTATTGTACGTTATTGTGCCCTCTGCTGTCTAAACGACGCAATAATAATCACGATTATTATTTTTATTTCATCGATTCGAATCGTTATCAATTTCACAATTTATCATCGCATGATATATCGTTACATGCCTACCAACTATCACAATTTTTAAAGAATGTCATACGCTTTAATCTGTTTATAGTTACGTTTAATGTTGTGGAAGGTCTGCTATCACTTACGTTATAGCAGCTATAAACAGTTGGTCTCCCTCCAGCCTCTTTTTTTCTCCCTTGAAGTTATTAAGATAAAAATTCAGCTCGTCTTGTTATTGAGAAACAGCAAAGTCCTCTGCCTGAAAATTTTCCCATTAGGGAAAACTTAATCTTACTGTTTAATCTCTGACTTTTACAAAGGACTGATACTGGAGACTACTTCCTTGCAGTCAGTGTCACAATAAGCTGCTGTTATAGAGAATTAACACTTTATGACCAATCAGATATGTTATAACAGTACTTAAACTCAGATACACAGACCACTAAAAGATTACCCTGCCAAGCTAAGGTACTTTTTTTTTTTTTTGCATAAACAGAGTCTGCCTCGTAGTCACTATTGATAATACATGACTAAACAATCATGAATACATTCAGCATGAGCTCTGACATGTATAATATCACAATTTCCTTAAAAAATAGCCAGAAGCCGCATCAACATTCTCAAGGATAACCAATCTGACAGCGAATGTTGTCTCCATTTCTCCTTTCTCCTTGTGCCTGTGTGATATCTCCCTTAATTCAGCACAAAAACTCCATGAAAACATGCTTCTCACATGATTATATGCGTAATATATGCAGTGAGTTTGACTGCACTTAATTGTCTGTTTGCTCTCACTGTGAGGACGGCCTGTTTTTTTTTGAAATAGCGTGATCATAAGCCATGCAGTTTCTTTTGAATAGAAGACATTGTCTGAAGCCATTATCCTCACACAGCACCATGCGTACAACAAATGCACACAACAAAAATGCTGCGGAAAAAGAAAGTCCCTTTTACTGTGACGAGGAGATAAGAACGCCTGCCTTTCCTCTCTTTTATCACTCACCACAGCAGACAATAGAGAGAATTTCAAAAGCGAATAAACAGGGGAGTTGTCCATTCTGAGTGCAGTTATCACACTCACTCTTTCGGCACTCTGCTGAAAATTGGTGGATGGAAATTAGAGGGAGGAGAGAAAGTCAAGGAGAGTGGGAATGGCATCTGTGCCCTCTCTTTTTTGCTTTGCTTGAGAAAGGAAAGGAGTAGAAAATCAGTAGACAAAAACAAAAAGATGGCCACAGCCCATCGGCTGATCGGCTCCCTTCGTTTGAAAAGGCTTTTGAGTAGAGAGCGAGAGAGCATTGAGGGAAAAAAAATAGAAGAAAAGGACAGAAGAGAGAATGAGAATGAGTAGACTCCCAAGAGGGGGGCCAGATAATGAAAATTCTTATCTTTGGTTCTCATTGTGCCAGGCTGGGGCGATGGGAGAGTTGGGGGGGGAGGGGGGGAACGTAAGTTTCATAACGGAGGATACCTCTGTTGCCTGAAGGAGAGAGGCTTGGCAATGGTGAGGGTGTAATGGGGGCTTGGGAATGTAATTAAAGCCATTCGGGCAGGAACTCCCCCACTCTGACACCAGGGAGATGAAGTGATAGGAGAAAGAAGCTTCAAGTTTCTTCAGAACAGATTAACCAACAAGGCAGGGTTACTGTACCTGCCTCATGCGAGCAGCTTCATCAGTTCATCTGGGTTCTGAGCATTTTTGCCTTGTGGATGGAGTTCCTGGAATGAGCTATGGATCCACCGTGATCCTGACCAGGATAAAACATTTCCTGAAGATGAATAAATGAATGTATCCTACCAAAAATGTATGCTTGCGCTCACAAGCAATGGCAACATCATACTATATTTACAAATTCCTGAGATTGTCCTGAGACAATTGACTTCCTGTTACAAAGACATTAAGAGCTGTCAATGTTCCTCTGTTTCAAAATTATATCCCCTTGTCAGTGATGACTGGTCGTGATGAAAACTTTTACTACCTATTAATAACTCAGTGTTAGTATTATAAAACAATTCTGGTTGAGCCTTTTAGTACGGGTTCTCATCAAAGGCAGGATACTCTTATGCATACAAATAAGAACATGCTCATTGAAAGACAGATCACTCTGTAATCATGATGTGTCTCTTTCAAATAGTAAGTACTTGTTGTTAACCTATTCTATCAGTTCTGTCACTGTGTAGTTGTTACTTTGATTGGATGATGTTTGCTTAGTCTATAGTCTACTTTCTCCAAAGGTATTTTGAAATGCCAGTGATTGAGAAAGTAATCCACCTAGTTGATGTATGTTACACCCACTATTTTATTTTACTGTCAATCACTGCTGATGATGTGTTATGGATTTGTCAATGAAGCAAGATTAAATAATGATTGATGCTGAATCTAGGGGACGTCTAGTGTAGGTTGTATGAATCTATAGACTGGGATAGAAAGAAATCAACCCCAGCCTTTACTTTATACCATTCTATGTATTTTTACTTATAACCATTGGTGGTGCTGTTGTTCTAGGTTTCACAAAAGCAATCCACTTTAAGCAATTTGTAACAAGATGATATGGATGCCAACAATTGAGCCTTATTTTTACATATTTTTCCTTAAAAGAGAGGCATGCTTAGCCCTGCTAGGCCATTTATACCAGCTTGACTGTCACTGGCTAATCCTTGCCCGCTAGTAGTACTGCTGTATGTCATAGCGGAGTGCAGCTCCATACTTAAGAGAATATAGTAATGCATCGACCTGATTTTTGATGGCTTTTGTGAC
>JAOTRR010000022.1:4803152-4813177 GCA_028570945.1 Gogo arcuatus
TTTGCTTTTTAAAAAATAACATGGGATTATTTACTAACACATTTTACACTCATTGAGAGCTCCACTTTTAGGCAGTGCCTAAATATATATAATAGTTGGTGATTCTTTGAGTGATAGAAATCATCCTTAGCTCAGTGAGAGCTGAAACATGGACTCTGGTACAAGAGCAACACAAACCCTCCACACATTGATCCCTAATTAAATGCCCTTTCGTATTTATCTCCCTTACAAGGTATATTATTAACTCATCTATTGATCGACCATCCATCCCAGCACCTGACTGTACTGCCTTCACTGATCTGTAATGGCATGGGCTTAACTGTAAATGTGAGTAATCTATTGTACGTCTACCTATAGATGCCAAGATTCAAATTCTTTAATGGCGTCCAATGCAAGGCCATGCATTTCAGCGTAAGTGGAATTACATTCTGTACATTCTCAGTACATTCTGTAGACCTTGTTCATACAGGTCTCCACTGATTATTGCTGAGGGTGAACACCACCATTCAGAAGACCAGAGATTTTTTAAAAAGAGAAAATGGGAAGAAAAAGAATGCAAAAGAAGATGAGTATTGCTTTGATGGAGGGGGGCTGTTGGGGTTCACTAGAGCTGTAGCAGTGGTGGTTTTAGATTGGTCCGGTGATGCCTCAGCCTTGCTCAAGTCCGCTGAAAAGTTAAAAGAGAAGAAGAGATAGAAAAAAGGGTTAATTGATTTTACTTCTACTCCCTTTCTTTGGGAAATCAACTCCTTTGTATTCCTCTTCTGTGCCCTTATTATTGTGTGATTATTTGGCCATGCTGTCTGGCCAGCCCCATCAGTGTGGTCCAAAACAGGGGTACTGAATCAGGATTTTGGAGTGGTGTTTTTCAACACTTGTCAAAATAACAAGGCCACATTTTCTGAGATTTTCTCCATTCAGATCCTGCTATCCTGCGATTCCTTCTCTGTCTGCTAAGTGGCTCTATAGCCTAGCAAATCACACATTCAGTCACTATCTCACTCTCCTTCTCATTCTCACTCTCTGTCTTTTTGGTCATATTCTGCTGTATAGTTATATTTGTCTCATGTTGCTTGTTATGACAATAGCTTCAGAATAATGTACTGTATATGTATCTTTGAGCATTAATATTAAATCAGATCTACTTCAACACAAAATGTTGGTTGTATTCGGTTTTATAAGGCATTTTGCTTGATGTAGCTGTTGCTCTTTGCCCAATCATAGTTCTGGCAATGATTTTTATAATTAATTGGCAGATGATCAAAGACAGCTTATCGCCAGCTTTCATCCTCCATGGATTGGTTTGATATACCATCTGCAATTTTTGGCCACTTTATGAGTTCTTTGTGAACTGAACAGTCATTTTGGCATCTCAGGAGGGTCCTATTCTCAAAAGGCTCCAAATTGGTCATGTTCCTTTAACTGCTTGTCAGGGGTTTTTTTCACGATGATATATTTTGGGCTGAGAATGTTCCTAGTGTTGGCTGAGCTGTCAGTTGCGGCTTGTTGAGAAGTGTTGGACGGGAAGGCAGCAACGGAAGAGCTACAGTTGACTCTTTTTTTTTTTTTTTTAGTTGACCTGACAGCTCCTGACACAAATATTGATTAGTATCAGAGGGCTGTTTTTCACTGAGCTTATTTCCACCATCAGCAAAACACTTTACAAATGAGACAATGTGAATATTTTAATTAGGCTGAAAGGTGCCAAAACCATTTTGAACATGTTCTTGTAAGCATGGCATCATTCATTTTATTGCAGTTAGGTGTGTAACTGAATATAAATAGATTACCTGGAATCTACAGACAGTGTTCTTTGAACAGATACAGATACAAATACAGATATGAATAACAGGAGCAATTATTATTATTATTATTATTATTATTATTATTATTATTATTATTATTAAAAATTTATTTACAAAAAGGTACACTGGACATCTGGTTGTGTGTAGAGGTGTGCATCAGAACTGGGATCTCACAAAGCTTTTACTTTTATTTAGGATCAGATATGAAGCTTGAATGACAAAGAAAGACCAACTTCATTAACATGAGTGTGTGGTGCTGCAAAATGAATCTACAGCATTCAATCGTTCAATCTTTAGTAACTGCCTGGTCAGTCTTAGTGGTTTAAATAAGGCTACTAGATTGGTTCTATTTTAGGAAATAGAAGCAACTAAATTTATTAATAATACGAGGAATTAAAAAAAATAAAGTCCAGGACACATCTTTAATTGAGACTAATTATGAAATTGAGTGATGTAGCTGAGGGTGAGGAACTGTCAGAGCTGTGCTGGCCTGAAAGTGGTGGCATTTTTACCTCTGGGTTTTCTCTCAGTGTTTCTGGTGGCATAATGTTAAGGATCATGTACTTCAGATTTAAATCTGAATACATATACAGATATTTAGAGCACTAAAGAGATACAGATAGTGCTATTGTTTTACACCTCTAATTTGGGTACATCACAGCTCATCATTTATAAGTAACAAAAAAATGTTTTAAAAACTCTAGTTTGAAGAGTTATGGTTCTAAAAGCATAAATGTACAGTATGTTTAGGGTTCTGTTTAAACAGCTCTACTTACACACATGCAGTATATCCAGTAATTTTGGCATCCTTTCAATCTTTCACACCTCCAAATTACATACCAGTATTTTTCTAAACGCAAAAGGCAAAGTGCTAGAAGTCATCCAAACATAGTCTAGCATATGGAACACTGAATGTGTTTCTGTTTTGGATGCAACTTTGGGCCAACAATTGTGGCGTTCCTATTCCCGGCACCCCAAAAGGTGCTAAAAAAGACCCAAGAAAAATGTGACTCACCTGTAAGAAATGAAAGCTATCCTTTATCCAATATAGAAGCCAATTGGAAGATGTGCAGAACATTTTTTTGTGAAACAAAAGTGCGATTCTGTGCATGTGTGTGTGTGCATGTGCGGGGGAACTTTTTTCTTTGAGAGAGAAAGCAAAGAAAGTCTGGAAACAAGCAAGCGAAAATAGAGCCTCAGCAGAAGTCAGAACTCTCCTTGTTTCATCCGTGAGCTGAGAGAAGCCATGCAAAGATTGATTGCAGGAGAATTTTTTCACGCAAAGCCATCGACAGCCAGACGATCAAAATAGGAGAACAAAGAGGGACAATCGCCACCTGGCTGAGTGGAGATAAAATGGAGACTAGGGCTGGCACGCTGATTTCTTTAACATATTTCCTCTCCCTCAGCCCGGGCTCAGTAGGCACTTTGATCGGAGCGTTATCTGTGCAGCCGAGGCCTAATCCTGTGTTTGCTCTGAGTCTTAGGGGGATCAGTGTGCCCAAATCAAAGGAACTAGTCCCAGATCAGACGGAGAAGAAGACATACATGTGAGGATGGACCGACATGCAGCCGAGCAGCCGAGTTATCTGTGGATTTATTCGCTCATATGTGTGCACTTACACAACCAAACACACACTCAGAAATACATGAAATTGCAGTGCATCGTCTTTCAAATCAGAATAACAAATACAAATACTACTTATGTAACACACTGACAAATGTCTGGCTTGCGGACCAGCTAGACAATGACACAAATATTATAGTTGCTGTTTATAGTTCCAGACATTTACCTTATTCCTTATAGACATAATAAAAACCTGAGTTGCTTGAACTTGTAAGAAATAAAACAACTATTATAGGGAAAACAATCTATAATGGGATTCAGAAGTGGAGTTACTCTACGTTCACACCAAACGCGGCGAGAGCGTTAAAACAACCGGAAGTCATTCGTTTTCTATGTGAGCCAGCATCTCTCATTGGCAAGATTGTTTGCGGTGCATGTTGGTCGGTGTGGATGTCAGAATAAAGTTGAAGTCCAGGCAACTTTATGGTATTGAGCTATGACGCGGTTCAATCAACAACCAATCGGAATTTAGAAGTGCTCTACTCTAAAGAATCCTAGAGAACACAGCCGGGTAAATTTTGGTTCCATTCAAACGGTTCCCAAGTAGCCTACCATGGAGGAGAAATTGATAATTGCAGTGGCGAATTTCCCCATTATTTATGGTGTGTCCCTGTTTCCATACAGGGACAAAAACGAAGCATGGACCAAGGTGTCGGAAACTGTAGGTGTTTCAGGTGAGTTGGTGAAGTGCATAATATATTTTGTGAAAATAGAACGGAATTGCATGCTAACTAGCACAATAGCATGCAAAAGTCACATGGTTATTTACTTACCTGTGACTTGTATGATGCTGTCAAATGGGAGGTATATGTTACAAAATGAGAGGTGTATGTTGGATATGTTAAAATGAAACCAGTCACTTTCGCAACAAAGCAAAAAAACGAGTAAAAATGAAAAGTTTACCCATTCTCCCTAATGGTATTATTCACCATTTTTTAAAAATTATTTAATTATTTAATTATTTAAATTATTGTATTTTTAAAATTATTTTTATTAAGATATAAGCCACTGGTTGATGTGTGTTTCCTTTGTGGCCCTTTTACATAAAGTTTGCAAGACAAAGCATTCTGAACAACCTTGTAGCCGCCTATTTCATTTACGTCACAGAGCGTCTACAAACTTACCAGCATCATTGGCAGGGCAGCCAGAGTGAATTTTGACGCTCTCACCACATTTGGTGTGAATGTAGGGTTACTATCACCTCGAGCACATTTCAAATTGTTTTTTTCTCATACAACAATTACAAGTTTTTTTAATTAATTAATGAGCACACCATATTTTTTATAAGTTTATATTTAAGCTATATTTAATGTTGTGGAATATCCTAGAAATAAATTAGTTCCTAAAAAAAGGGCTTCTGTAAGGGGAGATTTATTTATCATTTTTGGAAGGAGTCTCCACTATTAATGTTTTGTAACAGCGAAAGTTAAAGCATTCATTTTCAGTTTTCCGACATGAGAGTCTAAGTTTTTTTTTCTTTTTCTCACTCTCATTTTATTAACTTCATGAGAGAGAAAAAAGTAAGGCTGGTAAAAGAGTGGTTGTGTATACAGGTAGCTGGTATTACCCAAATGTTACCAGGAATTAACGTGTTTTTCCCTGAATTGGAAAAATGTTCCCCAATGGAAAAAAAAAAAGTTAGCTTAGCGAATTGTTGTCATATAAGAGGAATAAAACACTTCGGGATATGCAGGAAAGTAATAGGAAACTTTGGAGTGGGGACAACATTACACCATGCCATTGTTGATTATTTTCTTATAACAGCACATCCCGAAGTGGATTTTTTTCTTCTTTAATACCCAAGTAATAGATATGAACAAATTATTAGGTATTCAGAATTTAAGCAATAACAAATACATGTTTTTCTTTTTACTTATACTCATTAATTAGTAAATTAATCAAACATGTTGAAATGGAAGCTGATCATTTAGTTCAAGCTGTGCAGTTTATGTTCAAAATGTTTGTAATATTTGAATACGACTTAATTGTAATATTCTATTTACAGTCATGAGTCTTTTTGCTGATAATTTGCTGATTATGATTATGCCTTTTATAAAAGCCCACATTTTATCAGTGGGGTTTCCAGATTACTGTAATTAAGGCACATATGGACAGGAAAATAAATTTCCTCTAAAATTTACAATAACCTAATTGACTTTTTTGTACTTCGTGTTTAGCGTTGGAACCAAAACAGGAAAACGTTTTGAAAATGACGCTATAATCTAATTCAGTGAGGAAAAAACATAATTGCACTGATATTGCAAAAGATACTTACGCGTAAGTTTCTAAATGTTAAGCTCTGCCAGTGGAAAATAGCACTGACGTCTCAGGACATAAGATGCTAAAGGAACATACACCAGACACACATGCAGACTCAGATAAGAGCAAAGATTTTCATGCAGAAATACAGACACACAGTCTCTTAACAAAAAAAAAAATCACAACTACCATATGTGCATGCAATTCAACACACTGACAAATGAACTGGCACGTGCATAGGTTGTGCATCCATGTGTTTTTTTCTGTAGGCATACATGCATAAGATGCCAGATTCACAACTTAAGTTGCTCTTGGCATTGCTGAGCTAACGCTATTGGCCTCACTTCCTCACTTCCTCACTTATCTCCAGCGCCAACTGCAGCGCTGCACCAGCCTCCACGCTCGACGATGCAAAACATGCTGTTTTTCTCAGCTACCAGGAGGTCTCTCGCTCAGTTGTACGCTTGTTTCCATCTTCCTACAGACTTTCAGCCGTGGTTTTGTGCTGTAACTCACCTTTATCTCTGGCACCAGTACTTTATTATACAATCTGCTTGATATAATATTCTAGTTAGTATGTGCTCACGTACCACAGCACTGTTGAAGTCACGATTCTCCTTCCATAAACGTTGAATAGATATGGCGTTTCATTTTTTCTTGAATGAGCTGTGTACTATAGAAATGATAATGTTGCAGCCACAACTACTGTCAGAGCTATTGTTAGGTAAGGAATAACATGAAAATAATCCACGTCAGGGTGATGTGATATGATATGGGCGGTGTGAAGCAATGGATTATTTTCATATAACAGCACGGTCTGGTGTGTGTTCTTCTGCTTATACCACAACAATGAGCCAAAGATTATAGTATTTAAATACAATACATTACATATTTAAAGAATTTTGAGTTAGATTTGGAAAATTGTTGGGGAATGTCTGGGTTATAACTTACATTACAACAATGAGAAACAGTCGTTCCCTCACCAGGATCTCTCTCTCTCTCTTTAAAAAACCCCTCGCATCTTTTCATTTTACCAAGAAACCAGAAAGCATAAACGCCTCTGTCATGAAGACTTTGCAAAGCACCTTGACTACAAAGTGCTGACACCTGACACCCGAGACTCCTTCCATAAACATTTCATAAATGTCTCCTAACAAAAGCCTCCACCAAATCAACCATTATACATTTTTTCTTTGTTAAACAAAATTAAATCTTATGTTATATGGATCGTCTGCCATTCAAGTCCCTGTGTATGAGCTGTTACTATAGAAAAAATGATGTATTAGAACATTAGTGCATTAATATAAACCAGTAGTTAGCACTTTCACCTCACAGCAAGAAGGTTCTGGGTTTAAACCCTCCAGCTGACTCGGGCCTTTCTGTGTGGACGTTGCTTATTCTCCCCGTGACTGCATGGGTTTCCTCCGGGTGCTCCGGTTTCCTCCCACAGTCCAAAGACATAGAGATTAGGTAAACTGCCTACTCTACATTACCCATAGGTGTGAACGTAGGTGTGAATGGTTGTTCGTCTCTGTGTTAGCCCTGCGGTAGACTGGCAACCTGCCCAGGGTGTACCTCGCCTCTTGCCTAAAGTAAGAAGGGATTGGTTCCAGCTTTCCCCCACGACCCTGATGGATAAATTTTAAAAGAAGCCTTTATTTGTCACATATACATTATAGCACAGTGAAATTCTTTTCTTTGCATATCCCAGCTTGTTAGGAAGTTGGAGTCAGAGTGCAGAGCCAGCCATGATACAGCACCCCTGGAGCAGAGAGGATTAAGGGCCTTGCTCAAGTAACCCAGAGCCTTAACCATTGAGCCACCACTGCCCCCTATATAAGTGGTATGTAATGGATGGATCTATGGATAATATAAACCTATCATTCATGTTACAGCTGGAACTACTGTCCGAGTCGTGCCATTCTACAAAAATAATGCACACCTTCCAACCTTCCAATCAGATTTGAGAATGTAACCACGTTGTGGTATAAAGAAAATTGGTCACCACCTTCTGACCAATCAGAATCAAGAAATCAACAGCACTGTGGTATATCAATTATCGGGTATTTGTAATTCAGGGTATAGGACTGAGGACATTTTGTGCATTGACTTGGACTTGTCTCAGACTTATTGGCATTTGGATGTTTCTTGGTCTTGGGAATTGGTCTTGTAAGTCCTTCGTCTAGAAACCCTTAGTAAAATGCATTAATGGAACCAACTAGTTGAAGTAAAGGCGTGGCCTTGAAAAGAATTTGATGGTTTTCAGTCTCAATCTTGATTCTGTCTTATTTGGACTTGATCTTGACTTGACTTTGACCCCCTTAAGATTTGGTCTTGACTCGACCTCAGTTTGTCCTGATCTTGGACTTGTCTTGGACAATGGGAGTCTTGACTACAGCCATATTGGTAAAAGCAATAAAGTAAAATGTTAAAAATTTTACATTTAAAGTCCAGTTTGGTCCAGCAGTAGTCTGGTTACAGTACATAGTATTATCCCTCATTAAGCTCAAGGTAATGAGAGGAACCTTGCTGCAACAACTTCTCGAAAATGGTGGAACGGCGTGGGTGTTTAGGTCAGGTTATTAAATATTTGGATTGAAATGCCATTAGAGAATGCCTTCCCTTATTTTGCAGATAACTCTATCTCCTTCCCAATGACCTCCCCATGGAGCAATCCACACTGTGAGATAGGCAGAGTGAACATACGTCCCCTTCTCTTGCAGCCTGGGGAGATAATGAAATAACTTATGTTGATGTGCCTTTTTCCTGAAGACAGCTAAGTAATGGCCCTGGGCTCTGATTTCCGCTGGTGACGGGGATTCTGGGCAGTGGCATTTCATTAAAGCTGGGGCTGATAGACTCTAAGCAAGTGCAGGGTGCACTAAATGGAAAGTGTTATTTCCCAGGAAAATGTGGAAAGAAGAGAGGTGAAGAAAGGCCAAGACATATTATTTTGCTGCACATTATTTTCGCAGCATGGCATGGTGCATTTCCATTCGACGTTCAACCAGATGCACACGATGATGTCACACATTTCCCAGCATGCTATTCTTTAGTGGAGAGACATTACTAGCTAATATTTGAGTGCCATTTTTTTTGAAGCATTCCATTGCTTTATGAGTACATATGCACATTTTTATTGGTGTTTATTTTCTATTTGCATGTTCTGCATTAGCTTTGAGTGCTATTTTATTACCAATATAAGTCAATCATAAGATGGGTACTATTTTCTTGAAAAAAAAATTACAGTTTTGCGCACTTTCATGCAGCAAGGATTTATATTGGTAGTTATTATATTTGTAGATTTTTATTTTCAGCTCTCTTGGTTTTTCATAAATATAATTCATATTGCAGTTGTTTGAAATTCGGACTTCTCATAAAGCTTAGTTTAAAAAGAAGACCAAACAAAATCTGCACAAACAGAAGTGCTTTGGAAATAAGAACATCTCCTACAAAATGAATAGAAGGCGCGATGACTTGAGAATGACCCCGCAGAGTGAGCGAGATAGAGAAAACCCATAGAAAGCTACTCAAAGCGGGATCATTCTCAGTAAATACTCAGCTCTATGAGCATAGCTTTCAATAAGCGAGACCTACCCAGGCCAGCATTTTAAGCTGATCCATTATGCATGAGGCCAAAAGAGAGACATGATCCAGCACAAAGAACAGTGGGGGGGAATCATTTCACAGTGTACAAAGGCAGAATCCAATCTGCTGTCTATTAGTCCACACCTAGTCTTCTGTGCGGAGCAGGACAGCCACATACTCAGAAAACAATTATGGAAATGAAAGGGGCCAAATGGATGGCCTGTATTACCGAATGAACTTTGGAATGAAATAATATGCATAAAGGCTCATCTAAGAAAAGTCTCACATCCTTTAAAAGTATTAATGAATAAATAAAACGTGCTTGAAGGATTTATGTCAATTCAGGTTTTTGAAAAAAATATGAAAAATGAAAAATATTAAAAATGTTTTCATGAGAAACATGAAAAAAAATATATAAAAAAACAGTTTCCTTTGAGTTCTTGGTGATCTAAAGAGTCAGAGTAGCAATAACAACAATAACAATAATGTTTAAAGAACTTTACAATTGTTGCCTTGTTATCATAGTTTAGCGGAGCTCCATACTTAAGAGAATATGGTAATGCATCGACCTGATTCTTGATGGCTTTTGAGACTGTATGACATACGTGTACCATGACAGGGAACCCGATCATAAGTGCAAGGCAACGTATCTCATAAACACTTGACCACAGGACAACGAAATTTCTATCTTTATTTACATAAGATAGACGGGTTTTTATCCAGCGCTTATTTTTAATTTGCTTTTT
>JAOTRR010000022.1:4842740-4855174 GCA_028570945.1 Gogo arcuatus
ATGTAATTCACTTTACCTGTCAGTGTTTTTAATTTTATGGCTGATCGGTGTATGTTCCATCTGTTATTTCAGTTTTGATGTCTACAGTATTGTTCTACAATGTAGAAAATAGTCAAAATATAGAAAAACCTATGAATGAGTAGAGGTGTCCAAACTTTTGACTGGTACTATATAAGAAGACTCACTAATGTGAACTTCGTTTGATTGGGATAAAATGATATCATTGGCGATAAGTTCCTGCAATTGCATATATGGACTACACTGTTTAAATTACACACAAATGCAATGAAAACTGTGTGAAATTCTTGATGAGCTGAATTTTACTTTTATGGGCTAAATGAACGTGCTTGGTAATTTATGGATGGTTGGTGTTTATTAATATATGTACCTGATTACGAAGAAAATCAGCTTTACCAAAACTTTTGTAAATATGTTGGAATTTTTTCTTTGGCGTGGCCCGAACGCAGCTTTACTAAAACATTGATAAATGGCCCATTGTCTCGCCAGTGACAGATGCGAAAACAATGGTCACTTTAACATTCTCACAAGGATCCTAGAACAGAAATCATTATATGATGGTGGACGAATCCTAGTTTTAGCTCTCTACAAGACTTTCTGAGCACACTTTTTGTCTGACGGTTTGCGCTGTCAGTGCCTTGCATTAGTATTCACCCCCCTTGAACATTTCTACATTTTATAGTGTTACAACCTGGAATTGAAATGGACTGAATTGGAATTTGAAGCGTTTGATTTACAGTATGTCTCACATTTGAAGGGGACTGATGTTCCCTAATTTACAACGGATCGTAGTAACATGGTAACCTATAGCACTATCAAATTCAGTGCTTTGACTCTATTAAGTCTTTGCTAGTCCAGCTCCAGTAAGGAAACAGACAGATACATGACCCCGGCTGATTAAAACATAGACTCAGGAGACGTCTCATAAGAGCATCGTTTTCTCTCTCTACCTCCTTTTCCAGTGTATTCTTATGAAGTGATCTAAAGCTGTTGTCACAGGGTGACAGTCCAGGCATGTAGCAGGACATGAGTGGGAACAGCAGGATGCGCCACTCAGTCATGGAAGCTCCAACAAAACTGCTGTCAACAGAGGCCACAGGTAATTGCGTACAAGACGGGTAAACAGTTTGTGTCCGGTCAAGGCAGGAGACGACCATCTAAAATGTCTCTGTGCTACTGCACATTATTGTCTCTGCCTGCTCCTCTGTCTCCCCTGGCATCCGCTGTCTAATTAAACATGTCCTCTAGCAAGCAGCCGTCCACTTAACACCTTCAATTAGTAACTGGAGCTCCATCTGCACATGCTGATGTGACAGAGCATGCGGATGATTGTGCGCGCCGCTGTCAAAGGCTTATTTTCGGATGTGTGCGAAGAGTGTTTATGAGTGAAGCCGAGATATGAATGTGTGAGGGAGATAAAGAACGAGTGCCTATGAGTCTCTGTGTGAGACAGGGTTTTGGTAATGCACCACAGATCCCACTGAAAGTCTTGTGAATAATTGACAGGTCATTATTTATTATCAGAGGCTTGCCGCTGTTCTGCTTTACATGGCCCTGCTTCGTTAAGTCAAAGTAAATGAGCACACTCATGCTCCAATTACTCTCTGGTGAATTCCATCTCTCTAGTGACTCAGAGCCAGAAGAAGCTATCGCTGCCGCCGCCGCCACTGCAACTTTCCTTATTTGCCATTTATTTACCATTATCACCATTTAAGAGATCTATTTTTAACCATAGTAATTGAATTCATATGGAAATATATTTCTGGCTTCCCCATACTTCTCTCTAATTTGACTTGGCACCATTTGAGAGAGAGAAAGAGAGAGAGTCTCTGATAGCTCATTAGCATTCTCTCGGCCTCTGTCTTTTGGTCGGCAGGCCTATATTTTTAGCACGTGGATGAGGAGACGAGGCATGAGAAGCTTTATGTTGTATCTCGCCGAATGACAGATGTGAGAACAATGGTCGCTCATCACAAAGACCCCTGAACAAATATCATTATATGATGGTGGATGAATCCCAATTTTAGCTCTCTCTAGAAGACTTTCAGAGTAGAAGTATTCACCCCCCCCTCTGAGTTTTTCTACATTTTGTATGACAACATGGAATTGAAATGGACTTAAATGGAAGTTTTATAATTTGATTTATACAATATGGCTAAATGAAGGATTATACAATATGGCTAAATAAAATGTTTCTGTTTTTATGACAAAGTCAATACAGAAAAAAAAAATACAGAAATTTGTCGATGGGTCAGTACTTAGTCAAAATATGTTTGGCTGCAATTACAGCCAAACATCT
This sequence comes from Gogo arcuatus, assembly GCA_028570945.1. NCBI lineage: Eukaryota > Metazoa > Chordata > Actinopteri > Siluriformes > Anchariidae > Gogo > Gogo arcuatus. The sequence goes on from JAOTRR010000022.1 coordinate 4,845,058, forward strand.
GAATCCTGATAGGATTTTGCACATTCTTGTTTACAAAATTGGTCTCTCTGATTGGATGGAGACCGTTGGTGAACAACCATTTTCAAATCTTGCTACAGATTCTCCAGTATATAGCCTCTGAAGTACGATTGGGGTTGTTGTCATGTTGGAACGTAAACCTTCACCTCAGTCTTCCAGACTGGAACAGGTTTTCTTCTAGGAGTGCCCTGTATCCATCAAATCATCCATCTTGTTCTCCACCCTGACCAGTTCCCCAGTCCCTGCTGATAAAAATCATCCTCGCAACATGATGTCACCTCCACCATGCTTCCGTCATTCTATAGAGTCTCTGACTCCCAGAAAATACACTGAGTTGGAAGTAAGCAGCAATTCTGACAAATCTTAAGAACGGGGTTGAAGACGTTGGAATGGAAGACTCATTTATTCATGTAATTAAGGTTCTGTGTTACATTAATTTCCATATAGAATCAACATAGACTTGCGCTCACATCCAGTCAGACCATCAATATATGATATTATCCCTGATTAGACCTAACAACTGGTTCCACTACACCTACTCTCTGTGTTGTTATGGCATCTATGGCTGAAGAAAAAGTCCTCTTGTTTGTCACTTTTTTCATCTGTTTTCTGAGCCTGAGTCAGCAAGAGTGTTAAACAGAAATATAGGAGCATATGTGACTAAAGTTGTCCATGCTCCTTTCATTTCTTACCTTGCTATGTTGCTCCTAGATGCCTGTCCTCATTCTGTCCTCAAAAGGGGTCTAAGCCTTAGCAACTCAAATCCTCCTCAGCGCTTTTCCCCAGCTCATGTGGAGTCAGCATGGCAGCTCTAAGCCTGCTATTGTCTTGGATAGAAGGTTTAGCAAGGTTTAGTGGCCATTGCATCATGTGGGACGAATAATTTAGAGCATCATTTCAGGCACACAACACTTCTGTTCTACACAAGCAGCATTAGGCACATAACTGAGAGAGACACTGTACTCATCTCTCTCGATCTAAAATGCTCCAGGCTACCAGAGCAATCTGACAAGACTGAGACAACTTTCAAGAAAAGTCAACCAAAGCCGGAACTCATGCTGGGGCAGGGTGAGACCTAAGAAGACATTGTGATGAACCTGGCGATTATATGAAGAGATAAAGGTGGTGGTGAATATTTTCTTGCTGGTAGTAAAGGGCCGTGTCAGTCAGAGCATTGCCTGTGGTGCCTTGGCAAGTTTGGGATCATGAGAGCAAGCGTGTGTGGGGGTAGGTGGGTTTGACGACGTGAATGTGGATGAGGATGTGTCAGAGAGAAACCGGGATCTGTTGGGCTTAATTAAAGAGTGTGTGTTAGCAGCATGCAGTGTAGTCTGCCGCGGCTCTGACACCTGACATGCTCTTCCATGACACTAACCCTGTCAAGCTGAACAGACCGAGGAAGAAAAGCAACTACTAGGTCCATCCAGACTTAGAGAAAGAGGGGGAGAACAACCACTGTTCACTGAGACAGAAAGAGAAAGAGATAATGTAAAAGTTGAGGACATACGGAGGAAAAACTCATGTAGCGAATGTGTCTTTGACACCATTTTGGTCTTTGCAAACCTTACACCTTTTCAATTTTTCACCCCTTTTTTCTCCCAATTTAGTCATCACCAGCTAGCTAGTTCTCTTCTATCGCACCACATGCAACAACCCATGGCAGCTAACAGCAGCTAATCGATAGGAAGCGCTATCCCTGGACCAATTTTTGCTCTTTTGGACTCCCAGCCATGGATGGCTGTCAAATCATCAAGAATTGAACTTGTGAGCTCCCAATGGAAAAGTGAACACTTTAACCATTGCACCATTCAAGATCATTTTGATGTTTTTTAAAAACGGAAGCCATCTATAAGCCATCATGTATAAGTTTTCAAACACCAAAACAAACTGAAAATTCCTGCTAGACTTACTTTGACGTCTTTGTTTTTTTGTACAAAAGTCTGATCTTCTCCGCATCCACATGTGTATGTTGATAAATGGCATCAGCCACAAGTTACCAAGCACATTCATAGCACAGCTGATTTACATTAAGTGAGGAACATATAACTCCATAAAAGGGGAAATTCAAAATGACAAAATAATGAGTAAATGGTGAAAGAGCACCTCCTGCACTAAATCTTCGAATAATGCAGCTCAGCCATTGCAGCATGTCCACTGATTCTTTCTCCTCTTATAGGGTGCCATTTCTTTTGTTTTATTTGAATTGCTAGTCATACTTGTCTTCATTTATGAATTTGTTTTGGATGGCTTTTTCAAATTGTTAATCTGAAATGAGCGAGTTTCACAAAATTTGGAATACATTTGTTTGTACTTGAAATAAATCAGCTATTTAAATGGGACAACATAACAACTGTGTATAAAATCGCAGGTACTGCAGCTCACAACAATTATATGATTTGAAGCCTATGAATCGAGGTTCATATTAGCAAGTCTCCTTTTACATAATTTTCTGAACATTTATGAATCCCAAATTTCTTGCGCAAATGCTCCTGAGAACAATTTACGAATAAATTTGTTTGTATCCAACTTCTACATTTCTGTGAAATTTGACCATTTTCATAAGGATGCCAAATTGCTTAAAATGCTGCCGTTGCACATTTCTCTCCAAGCTAAGCTTGTTTAGCCTGGGCGTTACCCCGGTGACTGATGTGATAGGTGTCCGTGTGTGTGTGTGTGTGTGCATGTGCCTGTGTGATGAGGAACCTGAGGGATGCGAGTCCACACAGCTCTCAGAGTAATTGAAAATTTGACCTGGGAAATGTTTGCCCAGCAGAGCATGAAAGTTCCAAAGCGGTGAAGCTTGAGCTCACCTGGCTCGCAAGCCGAGAGCAGCAACAAGGGCTGGCACTGCCGTCTGAGAGCTGCTTTATCCCCACAGAACCTTGCACGCTACAGTCTCATGCATTATTCAGGCACTAAATATGCACACATCAGCCCTCTAAAGCCCAACCTTCTGGCCCTACTCAAGGATTTCCACAGTTGCTGGTGACCTCTTCAAGGGCGCCTGAATTGTGAGCGTGTGTGTCAGGGAGAATGGTTATGACTATGGATAGATCCATACCATTTTTTTTCTCAGACCAAGTACAAGTACATGATTTGGGTGCCCGTTGATACCAAAATGACTAACCTATTTAGCATGAAGCAATCACAATGGAACATATTATTTTGCTTTGTTTTTATTTATGTTTATGACTTTCACCTTGACTCACAAGCAATGTGTAGAGCCAAGTGTAAAGGAAGCACAGGCCTAAGTGCTCAGTGCTCGCTGAAGTGAATTGCTCTTTCTCACATTTTAATGACCATGCTCACTGATACTGCTCATTAGCGTCATAACACACTGTAGGCTTATGTGACGAGGTGCTTTGGACGAAGGTACTTGGGAATACATAATACACTATTTGCATGATTTCGGATAGCAATTAGCACAGAGAGGCTAAATCATGTCCGTTTTATGAATGTTTTTCAAAAATCAAAGCTTGGATTAAAGTCTAATATTATCTTTTGGCTTTGGGGACTCCGATGCTGCAAGTCTGATGCCCAAAACCATGCTTTGGCATGAAAACAGCAAAAATTCCCCAAACCCATCACTTTTGGCTATGGAAAAAGCTGAACGTCCTGTTTGATGCTTTTAGCATGGGGATAACCAGCGCTGCACAAGCACAGCTTTTGGCATGGGACAAAGTGCACTCAGTGTCTCACAGCTCATTTTTTGGTGCAGTAATGTAGATTTTGGCTTGGGAGAAGCAACAGTCCTGGCACGTCCATCTGCATCCTAAGCCCACGGCTGCACCTCCTGTGCCTATCGATTCAGCTAAATAAGCACACATGGGATTGATCTGAGAGTGTGCATCCTACCCAGAATGCAAATAGAGAGAGAGAGAGAGAGAGAGAGAGAGAGAGAGATGGCGAAGCAAGGTGCCAATCGCTTTGCTGATCAGTCAGTCATCTGGCAGGAAAAAAAAGAAAAGAAAGAGAGAAAGAGGAAACCTTGCTGCTTTTAAGCATCAGCAAATCTGCCTGCAATTAATGCCCTGAATGAACGCAATCAGGAAATCGTCTCCGTCCTGTACGCCCAAGGTTCTCTGGGTCATTTTCATTACCTGCTATAATTATTTCACAAAATCTAATTAGTAAAATTTTGCATGTTTTATTGGAAAAGACAAAGCAATGTCAGGATCCTGATTTTCAAGCAGTTCTCCTGAGAATGTTGTGGCACAATGGCGGATGGAGCCTCACAGCTTCAGGGGTCCTGGTTTGATCCTGAGCTCAAGTTAATGTCTGTAAAACTCTGCATATTCTCCTTGCTCCTTGTGTGGGTTTCCTGTAGGTTCTCCAGTTTCCTCCAAAAACATACTAGTGGGTGGATTGTTTACATTAAATTGCTCATAGGTGTGAATGAAAGGGTGCATTCCTGGGATAGGCTCCACCGGGATACTGACCAGGATAAAGCAGTTACTGCAGACGAATGAATGAATGTCTTCAGCCTGGAAAGGAGTTTCATATGAGGTGTACTTCCTGTATGTTTGCAACACTTGGCAGGAGTTGTTTGCGCATGTGGATGACTAGTGAGTGTCTTTATTCCCAATCTCACAGCCCGTTGGTTAAGTTTAAGGCCTGGTGATGAATTGCATGGATGCTTACCCCTCTCTCTCTCTCTCTCTCTCTCTCTCCATTCCTCAGCCTCTTTCGCTTACACTTGATCATTGAAGTTGAGGTCCTCTGCAGGCTACAAAGCTCTTTCCCCTTCTCTCCATCTCTCTTTCTGTCTCCCTGGACATGAATATGTAGCGAAGCCCTCTGAGCGAAGCCGGCCCAAGAGGAAGACAGGAAACCTTTTTGCTCAGTGCTCTTTCCTCAGGCTGTCATGTGGGGCAAGCTCAAGGGCAGGAAATGCAGCTTTTTCCACTTTTCCACAATCTCTTCTCCGACTGATTTTTAAGGCTTTGCTTGCAGCAATTTTAGAAATGCAATTTTATTCCACCTAAATCAGGTGCAGGAGTTCCCAGAACTTCAGAACATCCTGAACTCATTTTTAGCCTTCCACATGAACTATGACATCATGTCACATAATATGCTAATATATACAAATGTTCAGCTTGAATTTAATTGCTGTGTTATTGAAACTGGCAAGAAGGTCATGTGCTGAGAAATCTGTTAATGTTGCAGAATGTGTGCTCTCTAAATGACAGCTGTGAGATAAAAAGTGCTGAAGTTTCATTATGCTTTTCTGGTTGCATGTTCAGTACATTTTGTGGTAAATAGCAGCTTCAAAAAACATTTAGAAACATGACAGCATGTGTTATCACGTTACCACCTTGAAGCTCAAGCTGTTATATGACAGAAATTTGACAACGATTACATTTTTTTTCTTAATTAAACCACAAGATGTTGTGTATTTATCCATTTAAAGTTACATTTACTTATTACTGAGAAACCACAAAGCCCTCCATCATGCAGAATTTCCTGTATCGGAAAACTCACCTCTGACTGTTACAAAATTCTGGCACTGGAGACTCCTTCCAAAAATGCTAATAAACATCTTATAGAAATCTTCACCGCATCAAAAGTTACACGTTACACACATTTTTCACATGTGGGTTATTTTTAACATGTACTACAAGTGTATATTTTTTCAGATGTAATTTTTTAATTCATGATTAATTTATTTTCATGTTTTTTGTCCCTGATTCACTTTTCACATGATTTTTTTCACTATTTGTTTATTTTTACGTGATTTTTTCAAGATTCGCTTTTTCACATGTGATTCTTTTTATGATTCTTTATTTTCAAGTGATTTTTTCATTATTCTTTTTTTCACATGATTTTTTTTCACAATTCATTTATTTCCACATGTTAATTTTCTATGTAGGATATGGTTTTATTTATCACATATTATTCACATAATCTTTGTCACGTGCAATTTCAGGGCAAAACGCATTGAAATGCACTTTTATTTAAAAAATTACATATTTTTCACGTTATCACATTATTCACATAATCACGTAAAAGACATCTGATAATGTGAAATGTGATTGCATTGGCTTGGTCACGAAGTGGTCTTGTTTCCCTAAAACTATCAATTTCCTCCAATATTCTTACAAACCATACATAAATACTGTATTACCAGTTTATTAGATGTACCTTTGTGGCAGCCAATAAGCTAGAATCTCTTTATTTTAGTCATGTTTAGAACATCTACAATGAACAAGTACCCTTAAAGTATTGCGCCTTCCAATCTCGTCTCTGGTCTAATTTTACAAAGACATGTAGCAATTCTGAAAAATGAACGCTTTGTGATAATGATATGCTAATGATGCTAAATTGATGCAAACACATCAATGTGTCAATAGCAAATTCAGTATCAGTGCAATGCCATAACACTTGAACTATTTCAGTTTAGTCCTTGGAGAATGCTCAAGCTGTTACTGTGCTTTCCAGTCATGCAGCAAGTCCTCCATTAAGAACTCTTCTCCTACACTCCATTACATCTCATCTGAACACTCTCTGAAAGCTCATTTGCATAGGTCAAGATCCTGTGCTTTGTGATGCATGTGCGCACGAAGACAGACATCGGATTAGTGTAACACTGGCTCGTGCTAGCCAGGATAGTCATCATACCTGCCATCCGATTCATCTACGTGCCCTATCTTAATCAGAGGAGCAGCATCATTGACCTTCTGCTGAGAGCCCAGACAAGACAGCAATAATGTTTCACTAGGCACTGTAGCATTCCACCCTTCCCCTCATATGATTGAGATCCAGGGAAAATGGGATTAGATTGTTGAAGTGAAGTCTACTCTAATCCATTGTCCTGAACGTTCCTGAACAGTCATTAGAACTAGAAAGCATACAACTTGTGCCAATCTAAATTTAAAAAAAGAATAAAATCTTAACATTTGATTATTTTACTTGTCATTACTTGTTATAATGAATATACATTTAGAAAAAAAACATGCACTATTCAGAGATGATTATTTCAATATACATCATATACTACAGGCAAAAATTTCAAATCACATGCATTCCAATTGCTAAACAGAACAATACACTGCCATTGCTAAGCAAGGTAACAAATGATAAACACCCATCCATCCAATCATCCATCCTTCCACCATTACATGCATCCAAATATTCATCCATCCAGACATCCATCATTGCATCCATCCAAATATTTACACATCTATCCATCCATCCATCCATGCATGCATAAACCAATCCATCCATCCCAACAACTTTTGTTTCCTATTCCTTATCAAGTGACCATCCATCCATCCATCCATCCATCCATCCAAATATCTTTACACCAACCTTTCCACCTACCCAAACATTCTTTGGTTCCTTTTCTCAAATTATTCTGCAATTAAACAAAGGTTCCACCCGAATGTATTCTTTGGTTTCTCCATCTGGGGAAATGTTTAAGGATTTCACATAAAAGAACCCATCTAGAAAGCTGCAACCATGAAACACCTGAAAAAACCTTCAAGAAACCATTTTGAAAGAAGGTAAAGCTTTGCACATCTCCCTTCTACATCAGACAGTAATTTCTTTATAACTATACACAAACTTGCCTTTAATGGCCATACTTTTGTGCCTTATTCTTTCCTAATTCTGCATAGCAGAAGTGCAGTGGAGACTCAGGCAGAGTCAGAGAGCGAAGCTCCTCAGAGCACCTCGGCCCTCGTTCCTCTCTTTAATTAGCCCATTAGCATCTCATTTTCATTAAGGTGATGTATGTAATCGCATATATCTGCTGAGAGGCGGGAGCACGGCTGTTGTGCCTATGCATTTTTAGTGATGTTTAGCCCCTCCACTCACCACCTGGGCCATCAATCACCAAAACAGGGGCGGCTCTACACACAGTGCTAGATCTTCATCATGGCAAGCAAAAGCTGCAGAACCTACATCATCATTACTGTATGTTTTTACCATTATGTATACTCTGCTCAGCAATGCAGCTTCCTGTTAAGAACAGAAATATATAAACTAAGGATGATTGTAGTTACTATGGATGAATGAATGAATAAATGAATGAATGAATGCTGTAAATTTTGCAATATTTTTACTAATTAACATGGTCTTTCTTTGCACTTTTGTCTTTGTCATATCTAAAAGCTTGCTCGGGCCTGCATGAAAGTATAAGCCTCCCACTCATTTGACTTTTTTGTTGCATCTCATAGGATTCCAGCCCCGATGCACACCACTAATTCCAACCAAATGTCCAATCATGTTGGACATTTCAGAGAAGAAGTCTATTCACACTAATGACAGATACAGTTTAGTTTGAATGTGTACCGTCAAGACAGAAAGTTTGGATCTGAGGAATAAATTACAATTGGACGATAAAGCCGGTTTAAGACGATGCAATTTCAGCAGTCTTTTAAGATGATTACTTGTCATGCTGTATGAGATTTTCCCAATTAAATCTTGGCTGAATTATATAACAGAATGTGCAAGAACATGTTCTCCATGTCAGATTATACGATGAAGATCCTCTAACGATAGACTGGCATTGACGAAAATTACTGTGTTCTGCTTATGTCATCAATGAGTACAGAAAATGGGGTCAGAAACAGAAATATTGCTCAGTTGAAGCTTGAGTTAATTAGGATTATGTTTTTATGTCCATTAGCATGCTTTGTTGTAGCATGTTTTGTCATTGCCACAAATGTATTCATAGCTGTCCCTTTGGTTTCGCATGATCCTATGCCATACTCCTACTTAGACAAGTGTCATAGAAGCAGCCACCCTTGGAGATTTTATCTCAGCCAAAAACTTATGCATTTTAAGACTGACTGATTTCAACCCATGACCAAAAAATTGTTTTGCTGCATGCAAATTTTTGTCTGTGACAGCAAAATCGTTCAGTGTATAGCTTATAATACGGGTATAATATATCAGGGTTGGCATGTGTCTACGTTTGCCTTGGCTGGATTCTCAAACTAATGGGTTTAAAAGACACAATCTGTTAAACTCCTATCTTAAACATTATTTCTCAATTACCAGGTATAGAGAACAAGATCATTTCCTTTTTTGTTTCCCCTCTGCTTTATCTCAAAATATAAATGAATACCATTTTAGCTCGAAAATGAGCTTTTCTCTTAGCAGCTTCCCAAAAGAAACAATCTGTGAGGGAGCCCTACCAGATGATCCACCACTGCAATATGATGTGAATCTAATTAAAAGATAATGCAGGGTACGTTGTCAGAGATATTGTACTACCCACATTTCTCTCACTATAATCTCTTTCTGTAATTATAACATATGGAAGGACTTAGGATTTTATATATGATTTTAAATTGGTACATGCCTTCTCAGAATGTTCCTTTACTGTTCCTGTAATAATCAAACATGGGGATGGAGATGTTATGTACGTAATGAATAGTGTGATTTTTTTTAATTCAGTGACTCGCTCCCTTCACAAATGGCATAACTATAGATGTATTATGCCATAATATTTAAACCATAATCTTAAGTTTAAAAAAAATCCAAAGTATATTTTTGTTTAATCAATTCCTATTTTTTCATCATATTCATGTATGTTCTTTGGAATTTATAAACAACTGTTCAGATGTTTTTTTCTTTTTAAACCTCTAAATCACACTGATAATGTTTTCAATGTCAAGCCACCATCAACATATTGTTTCTACACTAACAGTGAATTCACACTTTAAGCTAATTTACACTCCAAATAAACCGATAAATAAACCATGTATAATTGTTGATATGGTGAAGTATTTTTGTCATGAGACCCTTTGCAACTATCAGAGGTAAAGCTGAACTTTAAATTTTCCGATGCGGGCAAGTTTTCAGAATAAAGAATTTTGTGTTTTCTGTTTTCTTGGCAACATGAAAAGCAAAGTTTTTTAAATAATTGTTTAATAAACTTTAAAAAAGCGGGAGAGAAAAAAGAGAAGCTGACGAGGGTACGATTGTTTATAGCGGAGCAAAGCTCCATACTTAAGAGAACATGATAATGCATTGACCTGTTTTTTGAAGCTTTTGCGACCGTACGAACGACGTATGTGTACTAACCCCAGGGTACCCGATCGTAAGTGCAAGGCAACATATCTCATAAACACTTGACCACCGGACAATGAAA
>JAOTRR010000022.1:4855617-4865779 GCA_028570945.1 Gogo arcuatus
AATAGCTGTTATAAAGTATGTGATAACACGAACTGACTTATTTCGCGGACATTCCACAACATTAAACGTACATAAGTATAAATTTATTTACCTATAACAGCACACCTGATAGATTTTTTATTCCTTACACATACTTTAGTATAGTTTAACTAGGTTTAATATATTATTACAATATTTTTGGTTATTTGCTGCACAAAGATGCTTTGCAGTTTATCATGACAGGGTGTTGCTTATTTTCTGCATAGAGATGTTGTGCGGTTTGATAACGTTATGACAGTATGTGGGTTATCTGCCGCACAGCAGCTGCTCCCACAACTGGACACTAGATGAAAACTTGAAAGAGCAGTCAGCCTCTGAAGTGAGTTCGGCTCTGGCTGCTGACATACGACTTCAAAGTCTTGTTACCAACATGACAGGCTCTGAACACGCAGCCCGGCTTTACTGAGAGTTTACTTTCTAACTAGATGTTTTTTTTTTAACACATCATTTCTGCTTTATGTATTTCTCTCTCTATGAGACCTATATATTATTGATATATTTGCAAGGTAACTTCATATGTAGGTTGATTTGAGGCCATTTGGCATCTGATATCTGCTGCTTTGATTTGAAGTCTTCTGAAGAAATAGCCCTGAAGGTAGATGTTGGTCTGTGCAGATATTTGTGAAATGAAATTCCTCAGCTCAGCACTATGCTGCTTTACTATGTCCAGTATGTGTTCTTGATTTTGTTGGATTGTTTGGATTTAGAAACTCCAGTTTCTACCACATCAGCCTTGACTATGCTGTTTGACCAGCACAGGAGAGCAAACAGCATTTTAATCATGTTCTACTTATAATTATAATTACCATTAAAATTATTTGTAAAGTGTTAGAAGTGACATTTGAACATAGTTTGTTTTCAGTATTTTTTCTCCTTTGGATGAAAAATCGCCCCTTTTGACCAGAAATGTACTCTTTTTTGAGCTGAAAATCTTTGGTGGCATCTTTAATAAATATAATGAAATGATGTTAAGTGTATACTTTAATAATGTTTGTCAAGCAGAACATACACTGATACCGATACCGATACCGAACTCAAAATATTCTCCATTTATCTTGAAAGGTTGTAAAATTGAGTCGAGACAGTGTCAGTTAATATCAGAGAATTCAAAACACCTATGCAACTGTCAATCATTCCTGATTATTGAGTGGCAAAAGGTACTCTGATGTTAAAAAGGTCTGCTTTTGTGCAAAATACTGTACCATTCACTGTGGAATTAAAATACATCCTGTTGCTTTAAGAGACTCCAACGTTTTCTGCTGAGTCATGCCGCCTGTCCCAGTAAGATACTCTGATCCTCTTATATTCGAGTGTATGTGTGCTGTCATCTAGGCTTTGAATAAGACTTATTAGCGTGGAATTATGCGGTTCTCTGACCCATGACAAATGGCACAAGCTGCAGTTTGTCTTGCAGTTGAGCTGTGAATAAAATCTGATTGGCAATAATTTAACTTTACAGTTGATATATCATCATGTTGTACCCATTGAGTATCTCCGCCCATATCTCCGCCCCTAATGCTTCATGCCAGCATGTTGAAGTGGAGGTGAAATATGGCAGATAGGAGGCATGGTCACTGAGCCAAGTCGTACAATGATGGTTGGTGGATGACTTCAAGGATAGACAGGCCTCTGGGGTTGATGGCAAATGTTAATGCATCCTGCTAGTCTCTGATGAAGGCTGCGGAAGAGGATGGAACTCGGATATGGTGGGGATGTGTGTTTAGTGAAGCATGGCAGCTCAGCTTGACATCCAGAATCTCTCTCTCTCTCTCTCTCTCTCTCTCTCTCTCTCTCTCTCTCTCTCTCTCTATTTATTACTTCAAATTTCCCACTTTATTGGAACTTGGATAAGCCTTCCTTCCTTATAAGCCAAGTAATTATAATGAATGTGACCTACTCTGCTGAGTAAACTCCAAATCTCTTGGTTAATTTCAGCGCAGAGACAAACACGTTCTCTTGTTTTAAAAGTTTCTATACAGTCCTTGAATCTTGATTCGGCTCAGAGCATATTCTGACTCTGCTTTGCCGGCACACCATAACCTCGTACTGTAGTATGTGCAATAGTTTTCCTGTAAACACTATTTACCGTAATAAGCGGGAATGATCTGCACATTGCTTCTTTATTGCCCCTGTTTTAAATAATGTATCTCACCCTTGCATTATTGCATAATCCATTACAGTACTAGATGCTCTCTGTTGATAGTGTTTGGGGAAAACCGGTTTGTTATTTGTCCTGTGGAAAGAGGGAATGAGGCACAGGGATAGGCTGGGAGTGAATAAAGGAGAGAGGGGAGCAGAGTGATAAAAGGGAAGGAGGAAAAGGGACTATGGGTTTTGCAGTAGTCCTCGACAGGTTGATGTAGCTCCTGCAATGAATATCTCATAAAAAGTACTATCCTTAGGCCTTAAGAAGATCTTCTATTTCCTCCTGTTAATGGTGGAGCTTGAAATCACCTGCTCCATCACTGCCAGGCCAGCCCTAATATGTACACCACAGCTCACAAACAAAAGGAAAAAAACCCACACTGGATCCATGTACATGCTATAACATGGCCTTCATGTATTATTTTCAGGTATAACATTTAACATAGCACTATAATTAATTCATCGGGGTTTCACGAGTGCAGTCGATGCTAATATGCGTCAATGCTAAGCTACCACAAACAGTCTGATCAAAACATTATGCTCACTTACAGGACAGGAATATCATGGGCACAGTACAACAACATCCAATCTCTGCGTGTGCTTTCTGTAGGCCGTAGTCTTTATGTTGTTGACTTAAATCCAAAGGTTACATCAACATTTACATCAGGAAAGTTCCTCATATTCAGACTCGAATTGCGCATGTGCTTAAAATGCTTTCTGGGCTCCTGATTCAAATTATGCAAATGACCTGTGTGTAGTTCACACCTCCGAAGTTGCTTGATTTTTCTTGACAAGAAGAATCCAAATTGTGTTTAATTGGTCTAGTGTCCAGACCACTGCCTTTAAACATGAGAACTTGTATTTAACTCCTTTTACCAGTTTTGGGTGTGCCCATGTTCAGCATTAAATTTATTTATGATGTCACACTTCACAGTAGTGGTTAATGGCTCATATGAAAGTATAAACTCAGGACTTTCAGAATTTGTTTTTCATAAGTATTTCTTTCTTTTTTTTTACCTAGCCTACTAGGTTTAAATGTTCTAATTTTACCATGGTAGTTGTATACAGTGCTTTACTATCAAAAAAACTTTAGTTGTGCTGTCTGTTTTATCTCCATACCAATGTTATTGTGGAGAAATGTGAACTGTTTGCCCAGCAAGGGCCTCACATCTCGCCTCTTTCCCATCACCCTGCTCACCAGCAGCTAAACACAGAGTCACGATACTCTACACACAGAAACCCAACTGTGTCCTGACTAATCTTATAACAGATTTGTGAAAATAAAAAAAAATACTTCTTTGTACTGATTGAAAATGTCCGATAAGTTGATTTCCACTCTGTTGGCACTGTGGAACGCCAGTGTTCTGCAAGAAATGGTTAAGCATGAAAAATATCATGGGATAGAAAATGCACACTGATGAAGAAGATTTCATTTATCTCTTTCCTAGGAAATGTTATATGATTTCACACAAACAGACAACTGAAAGATTAAGAATAAATAATAAAAAAGATTACTATGATGATATAGTATGAATAAGAGAATGTAAAGCATTGAAGTAAACATATTATTATAATCTAGTTTATTGCTAATATACTGAATTACTACATAAACACTCCTAGTTGTGATTATTACATTAATCACTGAAAATTGGGTTTAATTTAATCATTACTTGAGAGGTTTATAAAAATAGCACTTGATCCAAAACGTTTTAATTTATTAATAGTATGCTCGAATTAATGAAGCCACGAGACTGTGAACCGAGGTCATGAAATTCATAATGTATGTGCAGGATGTAGGCTATTTTATAACACTTTTTAATTTGCTGCTTTGATTTGTCGATTTAATAAGAAATTTCTTTTTTTTGTTAATTCAATGTGCTCTTTTGTAAGAAAACATGCCCACAGTTGGAAGAATAAGCTGACCAGGCACTCATCTGCTATGTTTACGGTTCACTTTAACTGTTGTTCATATTTATTTTTTTCTCTAAAAGATTCACTGCTTGGGATAAGAAATATCTCTGATTAACATGCTGTCTCCTCTAATGTCATCTGTGTGAAACTAAACCTCTTTGTGGATTTGATGCTACTATTAATTAATAGTGTCATATTTATGTGTTTAATATTCAGCTCAAATGGCATTACATAGATTTTGAGTATCAGTATCAGTATCAGTATTATATCAGTATGACATATTGTAGTTAACATCGATCTGTCAGACAGCAGTGCTGGACTTAATACTGCTCCACGCTTGAGCTGATAATAAGAAAGAAAAATGCACATAAATCCAAAGTTTAGAATCTCACGTAACTGAGACACTGCTCTGTTTTTGGCAAACTCCACCCTGTGGAGGTGAGATTCAAGTGGTGGTGAGATTCAAAGCAGAAATGTTCAGGATATCTTTACTCTTTACGAAGCAGATGGGGAAAAAAACAGATGAAAAGAAATGTAGAGACATGAGATTTTTCTCCATCAGGTCCTCACTATCACCAGCACTGCTGACCTAGGTTGCCTCCTTTTATGAGCTGCGTGGATCCCATCCCATCCATCATGCTGTTAGGGAGCACTTTACGTCATGCTGCAGAAGTCCCTCAAGACACAGAACTTAAATTTCCTCTCCAACTAATGGAAATTTAACTCTCCACGTAACTATAAAGTTTTAAAATCGGCACCGAATGGCAGGCCCCATAGGAAATGGCTTCAGATGTCATTCACTTTACTGTTCTCTTATCTTTTTCATTTCTTTCCTGTCCCTGTTCCCATATCTTTTCATGATGTTTGCTGTCATTGGCAGTGGCTTGAGTGGTCACGCTGCTGAAATATTGATTTCCTTTCTCTTTCTCTCCTGTCTTTTTTTTCCTCACCTCGCTCTCTTTCACACACCTCCTTCTCTCTTTGTCTTTCTGTCTCTCACTCTCTGTCCTCTCCACCCCCAGTCACTGGTACCAGAGGAGCTTGTGTTGACTCATAACCCTCTTGTCTGGCACTTTTCCATTCCTTTTCTTTATTCTGCTCTCTTCTTGATGCCTTGTGAGCCTTTCCACAGGACTTCCTATCCTCTGCAGTGTTTCTTTACGAGTGTTTCTTGTCTGTTCATAGACTCTGTCTGCACAGATGCATCTCTTTAAACCTGACTCTTAGCAGACTGGACCATGTAAACATGTATGGAAAAGCCATAGCATTTGTCTGAAATGACAGCTCTTTTGACAGGCGAAGGACTCTTTGTCACGAAGGATAATAAACGAGGCTCAGGATCAATCCAGCCAAACTGAATTTTGAATGATCTTTGCAGTAGCAACTGTGCAAACAGTGATAAAATCCGTTCCACTAGCTTATCATCAGCTAAAGTGATAATACCTTTTCAGAAGCTGCTTTTCACTTTTAAAATCGCAGTTCTTCCTCAGTCATGACGCGTTACAATCTGGAGATATTCTTTTATTATTATTTTTAAGAAGCATCTTATATGTATAGTAAAACAGTAAATAGTAACATAACCTTTGTTTCATAGTATTTACGATGTCCTGCTTCACCCATAAGCATGCTTCCCTAACTCACATAACAAGCTATGCATTATATAAAAGGAACTATACACTTCAGGGCATGCTGTTATAGGAAAATAATCAAGGATGTGGACATGGTGATGTGATGTGGCCTGGCAGGAAGCAGAGTTACTCTTATCAGCCTTATAACAGTATGCTCCAAAGGGAGAGTTTATTCCTCTAACCACAACAAATACATTTTTTCCATTAATTAAAAAAATGACACATTGCACTTTTATCCATTTACAGTTACATTTAATGTTGTTGAATGTTATCACTTTACAGCTCAACAGTAATTCCCTGACCAGTGTCAGTTTTTCTCTCTCACAAAGTTAATACGTTAATAAACTTATTCGATGCTGACACTGGAGACTCCTTCCATACAACTCCAATCAACTTTTTCCTGACAGAACCCTTCACTTTAAAGGTTTAACAATTAAACATTTTTCATTGTTAAATAGCAACATGATTTTAAATCTATCTATTATTAGGCTTAGATTATGTGATGTGTCCATTGTACAAGACCTTGTACATTGTACAAGATCCCATGAGTGAGCTGTTACTATAGAAACAATAATGTATTCGAATGAGCACATAAATAGGAACCTGTGATTTGATTTTTGTCATAACTACTGTCAGAACTGCTTTTATAGAAAACCACTTTCTGATCTGATTCAAGACTTCAACAGTGATATGATATAATTTTCTTTGCACTTTGTGCAATCTTGCATGTATACTTTCTCAAGGTGAGAGCATGTATAATTAAATAAAATCATATTACGTAGAATGACTAGTGAAGATCCCTCATTGTCGCCTTTTACATGATGTACTCTATCATGTACAGTATCCGTTTCCTGGTCCTGTGTCTCTTTGGTCATGCAAAACAGCAGATTCACACTTGTATGCAGGCTACCTGTGTAGCGTAATTAAGTAAGTACAGCCTGTAGAGTGTGATTAACTCACGCCAGGTGCAGCACAGATGATAAAAGTGACAGTGTTAATAGAGGAAAAACTCGAGGGACAAACCCCAAACAGGGGGCTGATCCATCTTTCTATCCACCTGGTGTCTTTTCCAATTACACTCCATGTTCTGTTTGCACTCGTCCTCCACACGGGCTCGCTGCAGCTCCTGCACAGTGTCTCGTGATGAAACCCGGCACATGCTGCACAGGATCCAGGACAGTGCCAAAATATCCAAACACACTTCCCCAATGAAAGTCTGTAATGATTCAATCTGAGCCTGGCTCCCTAGAGAGTTGTGTTTTATGTGTTGGTGGGTTGTTTAATGAGAATTACAGTTTGAGGTAAAATTGTATTAAAAAAGGCATTTTGTTTGTTTGTTTGTTTGACCTAACTTCAATTTCCTGATGATAAGTCAATTTCACTTTTTTTAGTACGACTGAGGAAACTGTACAAGTGATGTTCCGGGTACCTGATATGCTTGGCAATGTACATAGGGCTGATATAAGCCTACATAAACATAATAAAAACATTTATAATTCCTTAAAGGCATTACATCCTTTGTCATAAACACTACACTTAAGGGCAGCATTCAGAGACTTGAAAAAAGCAGTCTTTATAACAGCTAACATGCCTTAATGGAAGGAGATTTTATAAATATTTATGTAGGCTTATGTGTAGGCTTATGTCAGGCCTATGAACACTCCCCTTAAGTATAGTCATTATGGCAGCTGGCGTAATGCCTTTATGGAATTATGTGTTTTTGTTTTGTTTGTTTGTTTCTTTATGTAGGCTTATGCCAGCTCTGTGAACACTGCCCTTAAGTATAGTCTATAACACAGCTGACATAATGACCTTATGATATTATAAGTGATTTTTATGTTTATGTAGGCTTATGTCAGCCCTGTGAACACTCCCCTTAAGCACAGTTTTTATGAGAGCTGACATAATGCCTTTATGGTATTATAATTGTTTTTATAAATGTTTATGTAGGCTTATGTCAGCCCTATGAACACTCCCCTTAAATATAGTCTTAATGTTTATGTTTCTGTAGACCGTGAATAAGAGTAAAGGTTGGGAAAAAAATGTCTAAACTGTGCAAGACTATACATAATGGCAATGTACATAAGGCTGACATAAGCCTATATAAACATTTATAAGAAAATGTATAATTCCATATAGGCACTATATCATCTGTCATAAAGAATATACATACTTAAGGGTATCGTTCACAGGGCTGATAAAAGCAGTTTTTATGACAGCTGACCTAATGCCTTCATGGAATTAGCTTTTATAAATATTAATTAAGGCTTATGTCAACCCTATTTCAAAACTTTTTCCAAGCCTTGCTCTTACTCACAGCCTGTGTGCTCTTATACATGCTTTCTTCTTACAGTATTACAGCAGAAGTGGCAACATAACTGCACTTGTAGAATATTGTTATCCTCAGTGGCAGTTTAGTGACACAGTGGAACTTTTTCCTCCAATTCTCCACTGGCAGGATGGAGCAGTTTTCCAAATCTTCTCTACCACTAAACAGTATTTATATAGAGAGCCTGAAGGAGCTATTGCACTATTGCTCCGAACTATTACAGGAGAAAACAGACAAGTGCTTTTCGAAAGGCTGCAAATGCTTTTCGAAAGGCTGCAAAAGAGAAAAGAGAAAAAATAAAAGCCTCTGAGCTGACGTACAGAGACACTGTTACTCAAGATAAGACTTAATCTGGCTTGAAGAGAAAAAAAACTTCCTGTTTATTTATTTATTCATTTATTTAGTTAGCTATCTTCCAAAGTTTTAGTGCTGTTGTTTGTCTGGATGTGAAGCCATGTCTCTTGACTTGATCAATTTCTCAGTAATGTTTACTTCAATTTCTTTTTTTCTATTTGGAGACATTTTACGTCAAACAAAAATGCTATGAAACAGCTGTATCAAGGTTTAGTAAACACAATTTTTATGTTACTCTTTAAACGTTTCCCTCGAGTGGCATGACTCAAATAAGTGAACGGGCGTGCAGAGACTTATGAGGCAGAGACGGAGATGGGAAATATTCTGACTTTTGACCTGCGACGCATTGCAAAAAAGGTCAAGCTGACACTCGTCATCTCATCACAGAGCAGCTTGGGGTTCTTCTGGTCCTGAGAAGAAGGGCTAGAGGAGAGAGAGAACAGTGGGCCTTTCATCCTGGCCACATCTAACCTTCATAGCCATCTTATCAGTGAGAAAGGTCAGAGCAGAGCTCCTGAAACCCAGATCGATCTGAAGGTCCTGGCAACGGCTTTTTTTCCCCTTCTTTATTTATCTCAGTGGACATGTTGCTCATGGTGTTTCTCAGGGTGACGATGAGAGTCAGATAAGCATCTATTAATGTTGCAGATCTCTCTCTCTCTTTCACTCTTTCACTCAGTCTTGCCATTTCGCCCTCGTTGCCCTTACAAGAGAGTCTGGCTAAGGGCCAGATCTGCCTCTCTTTTTCTTCTTCGTCCCTTTCTGGAAACTGGAGGTCGAATAGACATGCTTCAGGTTGTGATGATTAGGCCATGCTACAGGGCAGAGACAGGCAGAGAGAGAAAGACCACAATGAGGAGGGTGGAAAGAAAAAGAGACAGAGAGAGAGAGAGAGAGAGAGAGAGAGAGAGAGATGCTATGATACTAGGGGCATAATGCAATATCACAATCTGTGTTTGTATCTGTATTTGTTTTATGCTCCACATATCTGTATCTCTATTCAGGATTCATACCTGAAGTGGCCATGGTCTAAATAAAAAACATTGTGTGCAGGACTGTTTTTTAATCCAACAAATAGATCTGGTCCTATTTAGGAAAATGTACACAAAATAGTAGCCTAATTTAAACGATGAATGAATGAATGAATGCATCAAACAGCATCGCACAGTAATGTGAATAAATGCAGTCTTTCTTTGTCCTGTAAGTTTGATATATGACAGCTTGCAGTCAAAGAACATCTGACATGCCCTCTCAACCAGATACCTTTCTGGCAAGCTTTCATAAAAACATACAGTACTGTGGAAAATACAAACTGTTATAGATTTTTATGTTATGACTTCTACATTATCGAGTCAGTACAAAAACATTTCAGATATCCAAACATTAGTTTTCCAGCACAAAATTAAATGTTACAGAAAAATTTGTATGTCAGAAAAGAAAGCAAGCATGTTATGTAAGAGATCACTTTTTCAGACAAAAAACAGAATGAAGCCTACTGGGTTTTGCTGCAGAAATAAGAAGCAAGTGTGACAAAGTCTGCAGAAGAACTGCTGGTTCTGTAAGATGCTCAGCAAAACTTACAGCTCATTTCCTTATAAACCTGCACAAATTGTACCTGAGACTACTATTTTCTTAAAGCAAAGGGTCTTTATATTATTTTTTCTTCATGTAGAAACATTATATATAGTACCAGTGAAAATCTTGGACACCCCTACTCATTCATAGGTTTTTCTGTATTATGACTATTTTCTACATT
>JAOTRR010000022.1:4914612-4926936 GCA_028570945.1 Gogo arcuatus
CGTCATCAAGGTAAACAGTGGCTACTTTGAAGAATCTAAAATATGAAACATATTTAGTTTTTTAAACACTTTTTTGTTTACCACATAATTTCATATATGTTCCTTATGTTATTTTACAGTTTTGCTGTCTTCAGTATCGTTCTACAATGTAGAAAATAGTTAAAATACCTATGTTGAAAAACCTACGAATATGTAGGTGTGCCCAAACTTTTGACTGGTACTGTATAAAAGCACAACCCAAAATGTTTTATTCCCTACACATCCAACACACTCATTCCAGTCTTCAGTTACAATGTTAAACTTTGACGCAATACACTAACATTTGGCTATGTATATATATATATATATATATAACTTATACTGCATAAAATATTTTGAAGTGATTCTCTGCTGTATTTTATGAATTGCACATTGTCAACTGAGATATATCTAGAACAGAGGCAGGTTGATATATTCTGAGTTGAACTACTTGAAATGCAGCTGGAATGCATCCCTGAGGTTCGCTGTCTGTTCCTTTGGACCAATGTCGGTCCAGTCTTTGGAAATTGATTGCTGCCCAAATGTCATGCTGCTGCCGAGGCCATCAGTTCTCAGCCGGTGTGAAAGCTGTTTTCCCACTTCTGCAGGCAGGTGTGCTACTTCGTGACCCTGAGACAAGCCACTGTTTGCCAAGCATGATGAGCACCGATTCTCTGCATAAAATATTGATCATTGATCTGGAATACAGTAGAGACAGGATGCGATGCTGCCGGATGTATCTGTCTATGTGTGTATGTGTGTATGCAGGCAGAGAAGGTGAAAAGCAGGAGACAGGGACACCCTTGGGCCATTTCATTATGGAAAGTGTCTGTCCACATGATGAGGAAAGGATTATCCTTCCAAACAGGATTTCCTTGAGAGGATAATTCGTTAGCTGAAGCTGCAGAAGGGCCAAAAGCGCTATATAGATTCAAGTTACAATATTGACTCCTTCACAGCTCTGGTGCTTCATGGAGTGTGTGTATGTGTTTTGCTAGGTGGTGTACTTCATGCATGGCTGCTTTATGTATACAAGAATGATGTATGCACTGCTTCAAGACTGTCAATCAATATGGAAGAGTTTCATATTGCAATGCTGCAAAATGGAGTTATTCGTGGAATATCCATTATAAATAAATAAATAAATAAATAAATAAATAAATAGCAACCCAGGTGGGAAGGGAAGTGGGAATATGTTTAAAACATGCACGAAGGCTGAGGGGGAGAACAGCGGGGGTATGAAAAAGAGGGGGAAAAAATATATCTGAATGCAAGCTCATTTTCCACATTGAGGCCCTGGGGCACTTGAGAAAACAATGATGGAGACACAAGCAACGTCGAACTGATTTGCATTTACAAACTGATGCTTCCCTGCCTGTCATGTAATATTTATGGCTGTGAGGACCGAGCTGTTCTCCCTGCTTTTAATGCTGTAATGGAACACTGGGGGTTGCTGGGAGAGTAGCAGTGGCAGAGACTATATAGAGAGATGACAGTCTCGCATGCCCTGACATCAAATACCATGTCCGTGTAAATCCCCCAATTTTCAGCACGGCCACAATCCCTGACCGCAGCTGTATCAAAAGTACAAAAGTGCTGCCCCGCCTTAGATGATTCCAAGAGCGCTATCCAGGGTCAAATGCGCTCTAATCAAGACTGATTGTGAATAACAAATCCCTGCACTTGATGGCAAACTGCTCCCCCCCCTTATTATTTCCCAGTGTGTGTGTGCTGAAGAATGAGTCTGGAATCTTACGCTAAAAGGCCACTGATTGGGGTGCTGAGGTCTGTAATTTGCAATTAGTGAATGGGTCAAGGATTTGATACGGGTCAAGGTCCACATTTGCATGTGCTTTTGTTCGATCGGTCGGAATTATGCGAATGGCCACCTCCCACGTCTGTTTACCCACAATCTGGTGAAGCCAACCCTCCCTCTGTACACTCCAATCAGCCGGTGCTTAGCACTTCCTTTCATATAGCCACTTGCGACCACCGCTGGCCCTTAATGAACACAGGAACCTGAGCAGTGATTGAGATTGCGGGTTGATGGTAAGCTTGTTAGCGCAGCGAAATTGCATGCAGCACCTCTGGCATTGTAATTGCAGACGCTCCTGTCTGATGGGCTTGTTATGTTCTAGCGAGAATTTTCCAAGCAAGATGATGATGTTCAACCTTTTTGAAGTGAAGTCTTAAAAGGTTGTGCTTATCTGTAATAAAAATGGGTACTAGCATGTCATGTAAGCGTGGAGCCTGTCACAATATACAAAAGCATTTTTTTTAGAAGACAAGGGTGTATGCACCAGTTTCTGAATTCAATCCCAAATTTAGGAATTATTGTAACATTTGGACATTTTATCATACATCACTACTTTATTAGGAACACTGGATAGTTGAAACGTCGCCTAGTCTTTTGGTAATTTGCTAATTCCTGCTAATTTGATCATTCCTTTTCCCACTGTAGCCTCAGATTCCTGTTCTGCTGTTGTAGCCTATTCACCTCAAGGTTTGACATGTTGTACATTCTGAGCTGCTTTTCTGCTCACCACAGTTGTAAAGAGTGATTATTTGAGTTACTGTCAGTTTGAGTACTAGTCTAGCCATTCTCTTCTGACCTTTCACATCAACAAGGAGTTTCCACCTGCACAACTGCTGCTTGCTGAGTGTTTTTTTGTTTGTTTGTTTGTTTGTTGCAACATTCTATGTACATTCTATAGACTGCTGTGCAGGAAAATTCCAAGAGATCAGCAATTTCTGAAATACTAAAACCAGCCAATCTGGCACACAACAACCATTCCTCAGTCAAAGTCACTGAGATTGCATTTATTCCCTATTCTGATGTTTGATGTGAACATTAACTGGGGCTTTCAACCTGCATCTGCTTGGTTTAATGCATTAAGCCACTGCCACATGATTGGCTGACTGGATAATTAAAATGAATATTCAAGGGTACAGGTGTTCCTAAATATATACAGTATCTAGGTACTCTAGGGGTTTTTTTCAGCATGTTTTGGTTTCTCCTCAATATTTAACTTCACCCTTGTAAATCCATATATAATAAATGTTTCCACATATTTTGGGGGTTATTTTCTACTCCACTGCATCAGTCATTCAGTGTTGTCGAGGAACTAGCCGAGGTCGATGGACAGAGAAATTTGTATTGTATTTTATTGTACTATAATCATACAAAAGGGGAGACTAAGTGATGAAGTTCCATGACTCCATTTGTTGGGAACTAAGGATCACAACCCCCTGGGAACCCCTGCGGTAGATGCAGATGGACAAATTCTCTATCCCTTGATCCCCCCTTCCTTTCTTTCTCCTGCAAAGGAAGGACAGGTAGCATTCTCCCAAATCAGCTGCATGATGTTAAGGATTGGCTCTCTGTAGACCCCCCCATCCTCCAAGTTCCACCGCAGCACTTGTTTGCTTAGGGCCATTCTTGGGTGCAGGCATGCCGATGGTTCGAAGAGCTGTCCTAGAGTGGCTTCCGACATACACTCAGAGAGTGCTGGGCCATGTTCTCTAACTGAATACAAGACAGGAAATCCATTTAATTACCTGTGAAGCAGAAGATGGGGCATGTGTGTGTGTGTGTGGAGGAGGAGGTCTTGACGGAAGAACCGTGTTCCAGCGAGAGAGCTTGGCCTCAGTGGGCCCTTCAGTTCTGTTTGCCGTTATCTTGCTCCTTCCCTGTTTGTATGACCTTCTTCCATACTTTTATGTTGTCCTTCCCTCCAGCCCTTTCTTTTAGTTTCTACCTTCCTCTGTCGGTTCCTTGCCCTTTCCTTTCTCTTGCTCTGTTTTTCTCTCTCACTCACCGTCTAACCATCTGCTTTACTGCTTTTCTTTTATGAGGGGCACCACCTTCAGTTCCATCATGCCCTGTCTCTCACTCTCACCTAATTTGAGAGATCTTGAAAAAGTTCTGCTTCCATCACAAGATAACAGCTACTTCTGGAGACTAAAACTGGAAATCCGAATCACTTGACATATCCCTGACTTGTTGCAGATGCTGTTTTAGCATGCATCTGGAAACCAACAGGCTACACTAGACAAGTGTTTATTAAAGCAGCTACAAATTCACCATATATCAAGTTGGCGGGATCTTTCCTAGCAGTCTGGATGACTGTTGTTATTTCCTGGTCTGTGTGTGTGTGTGTGTTCAGCTCGCTTGAGTTCAAACGCAGCATAACAAGCTGTGGGTTGCATCACTTTTGGCCCTGCTCTGCCTTTAAAGCATTTTCATGTCTTCATCTATGTGTGTGGCATACCTCTCCCCTGCTGATATGAGGACAACAGAAGGTCTCTCCTCACTGGAGGCTGAACTGTCATGTCTGAGGAATAGTTTGGCTCTATGCCTGCCGGTAGAGATGACTAGACAGACGTCCTTGCTGGGTAAAGCTAGCTACTGTATTCTTCAAACCAGCACTGGAAATCTGAATGTTCTTTTTAAGGAAATTGGTTCATGTAACCTCTAAGAGTCAAACGATATATCCATGAACAGATGCTGCATTTTCTACACAAAGCAAATGACTGCAAAGCCTGAGGCATCTTGAATTGCACACATCTTGGCTGTCTTGAGAGGCCAGGGTTTGTGAAGCATGATGCATGGTGTGAAGAAAAAAAAAAGAATGTTTGGTTCCCCCCGCGAAGCAGCCATTAGGCTGGAGGCTTACATTAGCTGCGAGAAAGTTTTGTGTTGTCCCTAAGAGGCGTGCCCGGAGCCAAACTATCAAATTAGATCCACTGAATCACCTTGTGTCTTGCTGAGTAGAAGTGCTAATTGTTTTTATTTATTAAGTGTAGCATGCTCAGTCAGCCAAGCTGAGAGGGAACTGTCGGTCATTCATGAATATTTCACAAACAGCATTTACATGAAAGCGAAACCTCGTACAGCCCAGGTGAGAAAACTGGGAATAGAAAAGGAAGGCAGAAAGCAACATGGGGCCCAGGCATCTCGATAAGAAATTTCTCTCTTTTTTCACTCTTGTGCCATTTTGGCAGTAGGTCAGCCAGATAATGATCTTCTGTATCCAGATCTCTCTAGAGGGGTTCAAACTGAGTTCAGGTTTAGAGCCTGCATGAAAAAATGCAGTGCATTTTTGATATAGTTCTTTCACAAATCACTTGTCTAAGTTAGAAACTGAACTGTGCATATATACACGCAACCACCAGACTCTGGGGGCTAATGTGACATGAGGAAAGGGGCGGGGCTTCCAGAGTTCAAAACTCCTATGCAACTGTCAATCTTTACAGATTCCTATGTCATCTGTGGTTTTATTGGAAGCAAAAAGATGGCTCTTTTGGCATATTTTTGAGTGATAACATGCGTAAAAGGTTGGCAGTTCTGCACACAGGGGGCCTTATTAGACCCTACAGTCTGATTTAGTACTTTATTGTAGTAGGTATGCCTATCCAGTGCGCCATTTCGATTTTTCAACCCCTTAACGATGAAAGCACTGAAGTCGTGGGCTATAAAAGCAGCTTTAGTAAATGTGACATCTTTACTGACGCCCACTTATTCCCCACCATTCTTTCCATCGCGCAGCCCACAACTGTTGTCAATAATGGCATGTTTCAGGCATTTTCCATCAAACGCAATAAATACATCAAACCTTGCTGTTCTCTCTGCGATGAACCCATTACATAAATCTCAACGAGGATGACAGGATGATGCCCGCAAACCATTTGTGAGGACATTGTGTGATTCTATATTTATTCATCTATCCTTTTATCCTGCGTGCACATTATTTATGCCATATAATTACTTTAAAGTGGCCTGGCAGCACAATTTGTAACCAATTTATTATTTACATGCCGTGATAAAACACCCACATTAAGGCCTAGAGATGCTGTCAGGATGCTCATCTTTAAAGGGATGGGGCAGGAAGTATGGCGTCCTCTCTGGGTTTGTGCTTACCGAGCACTAATAAAAAAAAACAAAACAAAACTATGTATTAAAGGAGGACAAAATATTATTTGTGAAGCACTGGCCTTGGCCAGTGTAGCTGGGATATTAAAAAACATTAGCCTGGTGCTTTGGAGCTATTTCCTGCTGCTTCTTTTCCTTGTCCTCAAACAATAAAAACTCCTGCATTTGTGTTCAATTAAGGTGCACGCTTCTCCCTCTCATTTTCAGCCAATAAAAAATGGAGGCTGGATTCATTTTGTCCCACAGCCAGTGTGCTCCGCGCTCAAGCAGAAGCGTTTGAAAGGCGAGAATGCCTGGTCCTTATAAATCACCAAATGAGACCAGCGATAGTGCACAAGGTGTTTGCATGAGATAGAGTTTGCAGTGCGAGCGCTGGAGCGTGAAGCCGGGCTGGAGGAGGGAGGGAGCGAGTGAGGGAGCGGGGGAAGGAGGGAGGGATGGGGAGAGGGAGGAAATGAGATGTGGATTCTTGACTCCTCTGTCCCCAGCCACCTGCTGTACAGATAGGCGAAAGTGCTGGCAGGTGGTGGGCTGCTTGTGGCAGGTGAAGAAACAGCCATTTCCAGCTGGAAGGGAGGGGTGTGTAGGGTGAAAGGTTAGAGGTTAGGCTAGGATGTATGTATGTGGTGGGTCTTCTTCCCTTAGCATACACCTGCTCCCCACTGAGAAAGGAAGAAAAGGTGATAGCCTTGAGACCTGAAGCAGAAGGCTCAGCTGGTTAACAAGACTCACAGATTTTTAGCTTTACTCCTAATGAAAGCATACTAACTCAATATCTTTCAAATATGAATGCATTATTCTGAATTAACAGATATGAATACAGATATAAATAGAAGGTGCACTGTTTGAATTTTTTTTTGTTTCTGTTTTTGTGAGGTTTTTTTTTTTTTTTGAGTCTCGAGGTGCACATCTGGACTGGGATTCGGCTAGATGCCACAAAAACGTTGTGTGAGATGGAGGTTTTTACTTTCATGCAGACGTGAGTAAGTGATCAGATATGAAGCTTGTAGGATAAACAAAGAACATGTTCATTAACATGAAGGATGCATTTGCAGCAATGCATTTACAGTGTTGATTCATTCATCCTTAGTAATTACCTGGTCAGGGTAGCAGTGGTTTATATTAAGCTTGTTTATATTTTTCGAAACAGAACCAAATAAATTAGTTAGAAATTTGAGTACAAACAAAAAGAATAACTGCAAAAGTGGGATTTACAGTTCTGCACGCATTTCTATTTAAAAATAATAAATGAATAAATATGAAAAAAAAAATCTGGTTTAGACCACACTCACTTCAGGTTTAACTCTGAATACAGAGACATATATGAATATTTTGAGCACTAAACACATACAGATACCTATACAGATACTGGCATTGAGTTACACACCTAATAAAGTCTAATAATGTGTCTGTGATCAAAAAAATAAGGTTTAGTCCAAATTATATCCATGCATAAATGTCTCAGATTTCTCAATTTCAATTCAAGTGTGCAAATGGACATAATAAAGCTCTTTTCTCATATTAACCAGAGCACTTTTTTCCTGTATGTTCTAATCTTCTTCATTTTCAGAGGGAGTAGAGATGGTAGTCGTGGCTAGCATGGACGTGTGTGCAGCCAGTTTGTGTGAAGAGCAAATGGCACGCTCCTGACTTAACCCTGGCCAGAAGGAGCCGCAAAAGCTCATCATGTTGAAAATAATTAATAACACATTTAATAAATAGCTCCTGAGCCACTGATGTACTCTCGCCATCTGTTACTGTATAATGTTCTGCTTTTTATTAATGTGATACAGCCATTAGATGACTATGGAGATGACATAATAATGCATGGCATCATTCAGATGCTATTTGTCTCCTCAAATTCCAATCTGGTACACCACTCCATTTTTTTTCTTTCTCACTCTCTTCCACTTCTCTCTTGGTGACTGATTAATCTGGCACACTTTAGGTAAGAACTTCAGTCATAACCTAGTTAATCAAGCAATCTCAACATCTAGGCAATTAAGAATGAGGGGAAAATCTGCCCTCTTGCCTCTATAGCTATAATGTGGCCAAGTCCCATGTGGAGTTTTCCAGTGATTCAGTCAAGCAAGGCCAAAAGTGTTGCCCTGGGATATAAGAAATCATGTCTAGCACTCTGGTAGTGGACTAATAATATTAGATTATTAGACTTTACGTGTCCTACTGTAATAAATGAAAGATAAGCATGCCTTTGAGACCACTTCCAGAGATAGGAGGTAGGTACTGAATCAGTATTATGAGATCTATGAGATCAGCATCAAGGGCATTTTTTTTAGATAAAAGTGTGATCTGAACTCAAGCTCCCCTCTGAACTCCCTACTTGATTCGACATGTTTAATATATGCACTTTAGTTTGAAGGCTAGGATTGATTTCAAGTGTACTTCAAAAGGCCAAAACATGATTGAAAATGAAGTGTTGTAAATATTATTCTCTCAATGCTTCACCAACTTCCAGAGACTGTTGTAAAAGTCGCAATGATTTCTTATCCACGCTCGGTACGACTGATGTCAAAAAGGTATTCGCAAGGTTAAAGACGTGGATTGCTATGCCCTTTAAAAAAGTGTGTGAATTTCTGGGCTTCCGTCTTTGCCATGCTGGAAGAAGGGTGAATATGAATTCATTATTTGAAATGAACAGATAATATATTCATTTAAAAAAAAAAAAAGCTTGTCAGAAAGTTTCAATAGGCATTTGGTTGAGACTAGTGGTGTCCATCAGGACTGAAAAAAAAAAACTTCTGGTTTAGGCCACACCCACTTTGGGTTGAATACAGAAATGGCTGAAATACAGAAATCTGGAGCACTAAACAGATACAACTAGTAGCACTGCAATACAGAACTATTGGACAGCGAAAGCAGAAGTAATTTCCATTTCACTGGAAGTCGAAATCAATGTTGAGGAGGCCATGGCTGCCAATCTACATGGTGTTCTGTCTGGGTAGGCAGGACGCAGTGCTATAACTGACAAACGTGGACTGGTGGGTTGGCCTAGGTGAACTGGAGAGAAAACAATTTCCACTTTTATGATCCACATTTATGGTCAGCGCTTCTATTTTCCCCAGCACCCTAGCGTTATACCTTGACAAAGAATGGCAGCAAAACAGTGCTACCAGCTCTGCAGGATATAAGGGGATGTCAGTAGGAGAGCAAATGTGGTGAAAGTGAAATATAGCATTGAAAGCTCATGTATGTGCAAATATCATCTTGACTGAATGTCAGTCAGAGCATTGGCGGTTTTGTTACTCCACTGAGCTTTTTTGCGTTGTTGGTAACAAATAGAAAATGTGAAAGGTCTGACTCTGTTAGCATGGCATCACTGGGGCAATCAGTCACTGTGTGTTACATTACAGATGGCTGGTCAAGCAGAATGAAGCGTCTAGCTCTTGACTTGCTTTGGGGAAAATAGTTCCTTCCACCTTGTAAGCAATCACAAAGGCAAAGTAAGTTTTGCATTCAGAGGTGTCAATGATTTAGTGAAGAGGCACTTAAGGACTTGTACTGCAATTTGGAGATATGAATAATTAACGTTCATTAGAGGAGTTGTTTGTCTAAAAACAGTGGATTAGAATTCCACAGCAGTCTTCGCTATGTACAAAACATCAAGGGATAAGATGTAACCTGTATTCGCTTGCAAAATATTCTGCAATTGCACCATGGAATTATTACCCAGAATGTCATTTTCTCTTTACATAGCTCCCAGCTGGGCATATAACTTCTGCCATTTCATGAGTTTGGACTCAATTGATCCATAGCACTGTATAAACATTATTTAAAGAACATTGAACCAAGTCTGTAGCTTTTTATTTATCTATTTATTTTGGGAATGATACCCGTATCGAGTCCGACAGATCAATTATATGTGGTTGCGGTGGTGTTGCCACTTAATAATTCTCCATTTTTATGAAGGCTGTATATGCTTTCTGCATCTCAATAAGGCCTCCTGCCTCTTCACAAACAGATCTTGTCTTACAATTGGCTTAAGGTCAGGGTTGTAGCTGATGAACTGACCAGGAACCAAAGCAAACAGTTGATTGGCAGCTGGCCCCTTGTTCAAGGCACTACTTTGCATTAGAAAGACTTGTAATCAAATGACCTCTCACCTCTCTCTCTCTCTTTCTGCATTTTTGGTAATGAGAATAGATTTTAATAGACTTTTGAAACAACAGTTCATTACACCACCTCCTTGGAATGAATTAATACACTAGGTTTTCTCCTCCTCTGCCTCTTCCAATAGTTTTACCCCCTTTGTTGAAGCACAACAAATTCTGGACATAAATAAAGGCTGACTAGTCAAAGATTGGATTGTTCCCTCACCAGACAAACATGCTGAGAGAGGCTAGAGAGAAGTGGAGTAGCAGCATGGCCTCTTTATTGCAAATGCTTTGTAATTTGCATCAGTGATCTCCTATGAATAGATACAAGTAGGTTAGGACTGCTGTGACCCCATTTTAAGGGCCCAAAATTCTTGTGACCATTCCCCCAACCCCCAATATTTCTGACAATGTCATTTAGTAAAAAAAAAAAAAAAATCGGACTATTTTTAAAAAGCACGTTGCAATATATTTACATAAGTGCACAATTCACAGAAGGATAGTTTTCTTATACAAAGATCAAAATTGACCTAACAAATCAATATTAATGAATAAATATATACACAAAACACATTAAACACACAAAAAATGGTACATCATACCCTACATTCACATATTTAACAATGTCTTTATGAAACATTGTGTGTAATAGCCTACAACTACATGCACTCTGCACTTAATGTGTGTAATAAGAGGACTGTTATTGTGCGTCACACTGCAGCATATCAAATTCATTACATCCCACCAAATCTCTACTTGGATTTGATGCACACAAGGACATTGAATCTTGTGTCCCATAAATAAGTGATGGTAACATTAATTTCCGTGCTTTCTTTCACTGTTTGGTTTTAATAATTATTAAATGTCGCATAACATCAGGTTTGTATGTGTGAGAATGTGTGAGAACATCAGAATGTTGTGTGAGTTTTGTAAGTAAAAGAACAGATGGGTAAAGGGTCACTCTAGTAGGCATGTGTTCAGGAACACAGTAGAGACTAGACAGAGCTGTCTGATTGCATTGTTAGTGGATACATGGGTGGTCAGAGCAGTTAACTACGATGTCTGGCACAGCTCCTCGATAGATGTTCCCGCGCCAAAGAATGAGCTTGTTAACTGGAACAAAAGCCCATCAGCTCCATCAGCGATGCACTTTGCCGAGCTCTTTAAAAATGCATGTTTCTGACATGCATTAACTTCACACTTCCAATGAATCAGCAGAGCACTGCGAAAGGCTCTTTTACAAGGACTCTGAAAGACACCTAACTGTCACAGCAGAAAGTTGTTAGCTCCTCGAGGCCTCCCCTGAGCACCCCTCCACAAAACCCTGCTGTATTACTGCCATCGCTTCAGCTCTGGTTCTCTCGCACATCCCTGGCCTCTTATGCAATGAGCAGTAATCAGCCTAATGTCCTCAGTTCTCTCTCTCTCTCTCTCTCTCTGTCCCTCTCTCTCTCTCTCTCTCTCTCTCTCTCTCTTTTAGCTGCACTGTAGTTTTTTCTTCTCTCAGTCGTGTTTGAAAGGCAAGGGAATGTCCAGGCTTAGATAGATGATGGGTTCCAGCAAATTATTATGTAAAGCCACTAGCCAGTTGTACCTATTGAACTTAAGTTGGATAGTATAATAGAGACGCGCCTACATTACTCTCGCAAATTGTTGAAGGTTGTTGTTTATTTGTGTGGCTAACTGATCTTTGGCATTTTATTTGTATTTTCAATACTGTCCAGTATTTCTATGTGATCTTGTGACATTTCAGTGGATCAGCATTCAGAATTGGAGAAAACGTACTATATTTCTCCTATGGTGTTTATCTATGATGCCCTATTTAGACAGGTTTCTTTAGACAGTCTATTGTAGACAATCCATCAACAGACGAACCAAATGTGACACTAATGGGCAAGTGGATAAATTATTGATGATCTATTAAATATCTATAGCTTCAAATTGAGCTATCCAAATAAAGTGAAACAGAAAAAAGAACCATATAGCTGAAGTGTTCAGCTGTTCAGCTCAATAAAATTCCTCACTTTTATTGGGAAAAAATGCATGAGTGAATGCCGGCAACAGCTAGCTTTTAATGCCTAACCATTCGTGATTAATTCATGTATCAGTTTGAAGTGGTTATATTTTGGCACTTCATGTTACCACTTTTGGCTAGCACCATTTTGGCCATCCATTTTGAAACTGAAATAGAGAATGAACGCATTCATCCTAGTCCAATTGTCTATAAATGTTCTGTTTTCCTTGTCAACATTTTTCATATAT
>JAOTRR010000022.1:5144671-5158458 GCA_028570945.1 Gogo arcuatus
TATATATATCAGTGGATCCGCAGGGGTCCGTGAAGCATAGCCAGGGGGTCCATTACTACTTTTTTCCCCACACTGGTGGAAATCACAATGTGACATTATCACAGTTATTATATTTAGGGGTCCAAGCAGTAAAGTCAATTTAGACCTAATGTATTCTATCAGGGGAAATTTCAGGAATAGAAAGTTCTGTGGGTTCAAAAAATATCATTAAAATATTCAGGACCGTGGAATTTATTTTACAATTTAAGGGGTCCCTGGTTACAAAAAGTTTGAGAACCACTGTGTATATTATAGTAACCATGGTAAACATACAGTATACTAGCCATAATAATCATGATTACCATAGTTTTTTGGCAATGTTAAAAAAAAAACCTTGTGGTTTTCAAACCATGGTTTTGACATGGTTACAATGGTTTAACCAGAATTAAACAAACAAACAAACAAACAAAAAAGTCTTTATGAGCTTTGCGTCAATTGCAATTTATTTTTTATAAGTGTGGGAATTAGTGGGCGTGTCTTTTCTGTGTCAGTGGTTTGTCAGACCGCGTCAGTCCACCTTTGGCCTACAGTCTCTGTATAACAGGTGTTGCAATTACCCATGTTTCATAACCATCTTCCAAACAACAGTAGCATACACAACTTTTGAATACTATGTACATGACTGCACAGAGTTCAGGTTTTGAGCATGTCAGGAAAAAAAACATATCTGTATTATTTTTAACTTACCTAGTACTTTTTTTCACAAAAATCTCTAGCAAGAGTGGACAAATCCCACTTTTTTGTTACATGTAGAAGTGACATACTTGTATATGGACATAATGAAGTGTATTTAGAGAAAACAAATGTACTGCGATTGTGCCAGCTCTGCCCTATGTAGTTTCCTCCTCACACACTTGAGCACCTACATAAAATAGCATCAGTGCAAATTTGATTAATTACATTCAAGATAATTCCATCTTCTTAGCAACAGCGTATTAAAATTGGTCATGTCGCACGTGACACATCACAATAACCAGCACGGGTACATCTGTGTTTTGTGCTTCGGATGAATAAGTGCACCGTGCACATAACGCTGGGTCTCCTGGGTTGCCTGCATATGGTAATGTTGCATTGTGCATCACTGGCTTGAGTTTTCATTACGCAGCGTGTGATAAAGGACGGTGTCGGGTTGAGGCTAGTCGTTTTCAATGCAAGCATGGCGAGGCAGCTGGAGAGGTGTGTGTCAGGTTGGGATGGATAGGGTCCACTTCATCAGCGGTGTGGAACACAAAGAGGAAACAGAGATGGAGATGATACCTGCTTGTGGCAAAAATGTCAAGCCGGACACCTGCAAGACCGAGAGTCAGAGTGAGAGAGAAAGAATGTGTGTGTGTGTGTGTGTGTGTGCCCCAATTGACATCAAATATCTCCATTATGGTAGAGGAACATAAAAATATTGATGCTGTAGGCCCATGCTGGTTCCCATGAGCTATGAATTTTCTCATACATCTTTTATCAAAATGGTGAATCATTTCTTTTTGTGTGTGTAGAAATATGTGATTGTTTGTTCTTTGGAAAACCCTGATTGATATAAAAGTAATAATAATAATAACAACAACAACAACAGTAATATAGAAAAGGTAGAAAGAGTTACTGTGTTTTATCACATCTTTTCCATTTATACACCAGAAAAGCCAGTTGAGGAGTTCATTGGCTACAAGACATCTGAGTCATTTGCATACACACACACTCTCTAGACTCCGAAACAGTAAACCATTATGAGATTATAATTAGCTCGGTGTCTACTGAAACAGTGCATTTGTTATTCATAGGGGCATGAGATTTTTAATGGAAGCATTGTCATCAAATAAATCCTCATTAGCGATTTTCCTCACTTACTGCAGAATGTAAATAGGATTTTAATGTTGGAATATTTATTGCATTGAACACCAATGGAGTTAAGTGAGCCTAATACCAACCAACAGAGGGCAATGGACGGCATAAGCCGAAAGCTTTCCGGCTGAGCATCCACATTTTTTAACGCTGTAGCTCTCAGGCTACTACTATTACAATGCAACAGGCCTGAACATGAAGACAAGATGTGGGTGATACGAGACTCCAAATTAAAATCTGAATATTGATATGATAGGTCAGGTCCGTTTTTAATCGCATCCATATTCTGCTCAGAGACTCATGCCACGAATTAATAAAAGCATCATTTTGACTTATAAAGTGAAGATGGAAAGCTTTTGGAAGGCCTAGCTACAGTTGTAGATTGGGGTAAGTTATTAAGGGTTGGTTATGAAGTCAGTAGTCAGTTTTTAGGCTATTTAACCATGTCCAGAGATTGTTGTATTAAAAGTGAAGAAGTGCTGAAAATGCCTTTTCTTTTTATTTAAGGGACTTCCTTTTTTCTGGGAAAGATATAAAAACTAGGAACCATAGAAAGGAAAGCAAAGAAATAGAGCCTGCATGTAGGTACTGGTGGAAGGAGCACTAGGGTTGGGGGATAGATGAGGGCGAAAGAGACCAGGGGAGTCCCAGAGACAGATGTCATCCTCCCTCCAGATTGATGTTTTTTGGCTGGATTCCACCCTCAGCAATGACCCCTCTGTCCTCTGCAGTAATTTATAGATGACGTTTTTAAAGATTTAAGCACTATTCTGTGACCATTGTGACCTCGGATTTAGAATGACCTTCCGGTGCAGCAGGAGGAGGAGCAGGCCTGGGCAAAATGAGTCATTGGGACAGTGCTGTAAGAGAGACGTATGGGGATGTGATTGTTTTTATTTAAATTCTGTGATTAGTTAAATTCAGGTTGGTTGAAAGATGGTAGGTATCTTTATGCTGAAATCACACAACTTTGTGAAAAACACATCACCAAGGCAGGACAGTCCACAATTTTGGTACATCAGGAATTTCAACTTTCTCTGGCTTCATAACCGCAATAAATCAAGTACTACATACACTCAGCCAGGTAGAGCCTGCTGGCAATCTACCTTGCTTGCCAACCTGTCTGAGGTTGCTAACTCACCAATAATAAATCATTTAAAAAAAAACACACACACACACACAAAAGTAACAGACAGTTATACCATCTAATCCAGGTTCCAGATTGACTGTGTGTGTGTTTGTGTGTGTGTGTGTGTGTGTGTGTGTGTAGCACGCTGCCTATTTTTAATGACTAATTTCATTTCAGTTCTGCCAAAGCAACTAGTCGACGATGTAAATTCAGCTAGTGTGACTGGGGCTTTGCATTTCAGGAGCTAGCTATACACAGAAAGAAAGCAAAAGTAGTTGCGCAACTGGTCGAAGGTGCAAATTCACAGTCGTGGACAGAAAGCTAGTTGACTTTGTTAGCTCAAGTGTTACCTCAAGTGTTAGCTTCTGTATATAGAGAAAGAAACATAGCTAGCTAACAAGCCAAGTACAAACAGTAAAGAAGTAACGTAGATGAAAGTTATAACACCGAATCCAGAATCATTTATATCCATGTTGGCATGTTATATATACCATTCTCTCTGCAGATTTTTGGATTTTTATTTTCACTACTTAAGTATAGAATTTCACTTGCAAATTTAGTATGACAGTTTTTAACGTGACATTCCAGGTGGACACTGAAAGAGAGGCTGAAAATATAGAAGAGTGATGGATAGAGCTGGATATAGAGGAGGAATGCAGCTGTTCAGTAGCTAATGAGATCAGCTGATCCTGAACCTGGAATATGTGTGTGTATATGAGATCCTGGGCACAATCTAAGAGGAATTTCTCCAGCATGTTATCACTCATTTGCAATTTAATGGCCTCAGAGATCCCAGGCTAACCCCAGCAGCCTGTCCCTTGCATGCCAGAGCCTATTAGCACAGGTTTTTAATCATAGTACCGGGTCTCAGACCAGCACCTCCAACAGCAGCTTCATCCAATCCTACCCCCACCATGCTGACCACTCAACCAAGACAGGATGGTGGGGGAGTGCAGACGGTATGTCCTCATCAGGGCCTAATGATGAACAGCGGTGTCCCATCCTCCCTGGAGAACATGGAGGCCTGAACATGAGATGGCCAGAGGTGGCAAGTGTTACCGCTCACTCTGGTCTTCCGAACTTAGGTGTAATGGTGCGTTAATGATGTCCCTTGCTGTGGCTACAAAATACGATTGAGCTAAAACATTGAACCAGTGATGGCTTGAATGGGAGGGCTAAAAATATTCTACTGTCTATCAGTGACTGTGCATTATTGTTAGGGCCTGTCCACCAGATATGTTTTTTGTACTGGCAGCACCCATGACCTCATTTTCAGAGCGTTTCTTTCAAGCGCTTATTGTTACTAGCTTACAAAAAACATCTTCTAGCACTTCTGCATTCCTTCCTTGTGACTGTCAAGTACTTTAGAAGCGCTAGCTAAAGCGACGGAAAGAATTCGCGTCCTTACATGCTCTTGATTTCAAACATTGGTCATGGTAACCCTTCAATGTTCGATCGTAAATAACCAGCTTGTCAGTGACAGCCAGAATTAGTTTCTCCACCGTTGTTGACAGTAGCCATGTCTCCATTAACCTGCTTAAACTAAAAAAACAAGTCATGAAAACCCGTAAATTTCAAAAAAAACTCTCAAATATCACAAAAACATTTCTATGCTCTCATGAGGTGGTTTTTCAGACGATTCAATAAAGCAATATTTCACAAAATTGAAATGGAAGCACATTTTTTACATTTAAGTCACATGACATGGCGAAGAGCAAATGGAAATGCTACCTTTCTGAAAAAAAGAGGGCTCTGTGAGAACTATCGTAAGAGGAGAAACCCAGCTTTAATCGCATAACATCAGTCAATGGAAACACAAACCATTCGCAATTGTATTTTGTCTAAATTCTTAAAATATCACTTCTATTTTGCACAAAACTGCAATGGAAACCCGGCTCGTGTTGATATCGTAAGTCCCGCCCCCTTCTTGATTTTGATTGGTCAGTGAGAGAGAAGTGATATTGATGAGCTCGGTGGTGTTCCAAAAGTTGAACTACGTACAGGTATTTTCAACTGAACACGCCCTGAGTGCAGAGGGGGGAGAAAATCTGTACTCTGAGGACATTTTTGTGCTGAGAACGTTGAGCACTGTTAACGCTGATCTTCATAAGATTTGTATAGAAAATAGATGCTGCCAGCACAAAAAAACGCATTTGGTGGACACAGGCCTTTATGAAACCATTAGAGTTCAGCCTTATAGTATGGGGTCTCATCATAGGCATAAATCTATTACATGTACACATATGAAGATGAAATTGAAAAATTGAGGGGTTTTTTAAAACACTTTTTAAGCCAGTCTGTAATCATACCATGTCGCTTCTGAATAGCAAGCACACTAAACAGTGTGCTAATTCAAGCAACAAAATGTTCCTCAAAGTTTCTACCCCAAAGGCAATGCAGGTGGAATCTAGGGTATGTTTTACTAAGTGTAGTCACTTCACTTCACATGACTGTTAATGATAAGCTTTGTATATCTATAGTCTGGGCTAGAAAGAAATCAGCCCCAGCCTTTGCTTCATACTATTCTGTGCATGGGTTTTATTGTCTTACGGCCATTGGTGGTGTTGTACTTGCTTCCAGAAAAGTAAATAATTAATACACTTTCGGCTGTATCTTAACAACAAACAAGGCAATGTCTGTAAATCAAATTTTCCTTGAAAGCCAGCCCTGCATCTAACTTTGAATGGCTGAAGTTCCTCTGATGATTGTTGGCCAACCACAAATGCAAATGGTCATGCAAATTGGTTTCTGATTGAAGTTTGAGTGCTGTTGATGCTGAAACTCCAAATCGGCTTGATGATCCGTTTGAAATTGAGATGTTAAAATGAAAATTTGTGGTTCACTTAGAGGGAGAGAGGGAGAGCGAGAGAGAGCAGCTGGTCTGCCACAGGCATAAATATTAATAATTATGAAGATAGTGGAAATACTTTGCAAGCAAGAGACGGATCAGCCGTAGCGGTTTAGCAGTGCTTTCCATTTACGCCAAAAAATATGGGTATCAGCATGCAGCAGCCTAAAGGTGTGTGTGTGCCTGTATTAGTGTGTGTGTGTCTCCAGTAGAGAGCAGCTGACATTCTCTCCAGTGTGTGTTGATCTCTTTAGCATTAGCGGCACACTCACTGGAGAGGTTTGCAAGTGCACGTTTGATAAAGAGTCGGGTGTTTACAAATCCTATTATGTCTGTTTCGTGTGTCCTTGGAGTTGATTGCCAGTCCATGTTAGCTTTAGCAAATGTCTTAATTGCGTTAAATGGGGGGAAAAGCTGACAGATTAGAAGCCATTAATGAGTGTTTTGCAAGCGAGCGTATTCCCGGGATGGCACTTTTGTTCGTTTGGCATGGAAGACAAGAGAGAGAAAGAGAGAGAGAGTGCTGGCGTCACCTTGAAACTCAAAAGCACAGGAGAAACAGGTCATTGTGTCTCGACTGAAAAGATGCTCACTCCATCTCTTATTCAATCTCTTTCCTGGGCTCAGCCACTTTCTCTCCTTCTGCTTACTCTTGCCCCTTTTACAGTCCCTTTTCTCTTTCTCATGCTTGTCTCTCCCTCATGTTTCACTCTCCTGTAAGACAGATAAGCCCACGCAGGGAGAGTTTAGAGGACTGTGTATAAATAGCTTTGGATGAATTATTGAGGGACCCTTGCTTGCTAATAATCCCACAGGACCCCATTCCACTATGACACAAAAGATGGAGGGAAAACAATTAGCCAGGGTTTCTCTTGAGGATGACTGCGATGCAGAAAGCTGGAGACATGAACACACTCTTTGTCTTGCTTAATAAAGCCAATTAAAATAGAGGAATCGATGGGTCAAGGAGCAGAAGCTAAATGATTCATGTCTTTGCTCCGAACGTCCCGTCTTTATTGTCCAACCTAGTATAAGGACGGGAGGACAGCGAGGGGACAGCAGTGAGCAGAGGAAAGCGGTGGAATATTAAGGAGCTGTTTGTGTCTGCGGCATTGGAAGGACGACGCGGCAGGGGCAGGTCACCCTGTCTCGGACTCAATTAGCTCCACCATGCTGGTGTTTCCCTTTTGTCCTGCCCTCCGAGAAACCTTACTACAACCAATTCACATATCTCACCCACCACTCCTTGAGCGAGGACATGGTGATTTATTGAACTTTTCCATTAATCTTGTATGTTAATCAAATGTTGGTCAGCTGCATTACAATTACAAATTTGATGATAATTGACATATGCCTTCCATTAGTGTTTAATTCAGTTGCCGAAAACAGCATTCTCTCTCACACACACATACACACACATACACACACACACACACACATTTTTTATTCACTCCAACCGTGCTGTGGGAATATTTGGTGCACTCAAGACATTTCTTGGCATCTATTATTGTAACCTTCAGTTCTTGTATTTCAGCACTTGGCAGACTCCTTTAACCTCAATACTTACGGGCAGTTTGCATTTCACCCTACATGGCTGGCTGCTAATTCAGTGTCTCCTGGAGTACTCTCCTGTTGAACTACTATCCAATCTGTCCAGAAGGTGACATTATGTATCTTTCATTTGAAGGACCCGGCTGAACACTTTTTTGTAATATTTTGCGAAGTTCTCTTTCTAGCTCTATTCGGAGTGGACTACTTTTACATGAAGAGGTAGAGGTGTAGTACGGAGTATGGCAGGACCAAACCAAAACCAAGAACTGGCCAACTTAAAAATGTAGAAACATAAAATATAGATGACATTTAAAAGTATTTGTCAGTAAAGCAAAGTTTCAGGGGGTTTTAGGAAAGTTATTAGCATGTGTATTGCATATGTGCATGTTATGGTCACGTGAACATAGTGCATAGTATAGCATATAACTTTTGGGGTGAATAGTATGCATACATTTTAAAAACATGCTAATCTCTGTGATTTATCATTACCTGGATATGGTTACCACCAACGCCCAAGCAATCAGGACAAGAAGGTCTACTTGTCGTTCAGTCATGTTGCTTGTCAATTGCTGTTTTGCCCCTGGAGTCAGATGTTCTGGCTTTGGAGAGAACATTGTGAGAACAAAGTGAAGGGCTACATTTGTTTGAGTATTTTTTGA
Organism: Gogo arcuatus; assembly: GCA_028570945.1. Taxonomy (NCBI): domain Eukaryota; kingdom Metazoa; phylum Chordata; class Actinopteri; order Siluriformes; family Anchariidae; genus Gogo; species Gogo arcuatus. Next base: position 5,152,731 of record JAOTRR010000022.1, read on the forward strand.
GTCAAACTTAAGCCAAAATCACTGACTATACTTAGAAGAAAACAGTATATTTGTGATTGTGTGACACCAAAATTTGGTTTGTCCCTCTGGGGAAAGCTTCTGTGTAGAACCCAGCAGTGTTCCCCTGTTTGAGACGGCTCTTTATCATTCATTCATTCATTCGTTTTCAGGAACTGTTCTGTCCTGCTCAGGGTCATGTTGGATCCAGAAGGTGGCATCACACCCTTGATGGGACTCCAAACCATCTCAGGGCACAAATGTACCAGCTGTGCACCCATGACCCCTCTAGATGTTTCTTTAAGAACCTAAATGCTTAACTTCCCAAAGAACCCTTGAGGAATACGTGTTTTTTTTTTTTCTAAGAGTGCATCTAGGTGAGGGACAGACCAGCGAAATTATGCTGCCATCAGGTGCTATTGGAATTAGTGTAAATGCACGTTCATGACTTAAAAGTTGCACTTTTCAAGTGCGAAACATGCAAAAAGTAGAAGCTTTTTGGGGTGGAGAAATGTTACCCAAGCTTCTGAATTGTTAGTGACCTATATCTTTTTATCACTGTGGAGAAAAGGATGGTTTCAATGGTTGATGGAATTCTGTATTCTGTACTCAATACCACTTTTAGTAGGCAACCAGCCATGGATGTGATCAGGCATATGTAAATGGCATATGTAGATGACAGACATCATGTCGGTTGCTAGATGTACGCTTTCACAATATAGCAAATGTTATCAAAGGAAGATAGCAAAACAGAGCAGTAGAGCTAACAAGCAGATATTATAAGTAAGAAAATAGGACCATAATCTGAGCAAATAAAGGTGGATTTGTTATAGTCTGCCTTTGTCAGCTCTTCTGAAAGTGTGCGCAATATCAAGTAAGGGCTTTGTGCATATGTGTGTGTATACTTTTCAGCTTAGTTTTCTTGGAGCAGTGCATTGGGGGACAGTGTTGTAATGATGCATTTTCTGCTCCATTGATTCCGCAGCTCAACTCCACACTAAATCCTTCACATGCAACACATTAGAGCCGGGCCTTTTTTCCTCCTCTGCCAATCGATTAAGCGGGACTTACAGTCCACACAGCCACGCTCCTCCGGAGGCCGGGCAGATGGCACATGCTATCTGGAAGCAGGAGGCGGAGTTGGGACACAGCCGAATGCCATTTCAAGGTTCCTCTTCATTGACGGGAGGGAGGCAAGCTTCGTATTATACTCCATTACAAATGCATCTCTCTTTTTTTCTAATATACAGCCCACTTCTGTTCCATTCCACTGGAATAATATCACTCAAGACGAGCACTCATTAGTCTCCAGAAACAGCTCCTGAATATTTAAGGTCTATTGAATTAAAAAAATAAATAAATAAAAAAGGAAGAAAGAAAGACCTGGCATGGACTCAGAGTAGTAATTGAACATTTCTCTGCACCCCCCAGCTCTCTTTTACCTTCTGCATTCCCTGGTTTCTCTGCCTCTCTCGCTCAAATTACTCACGGAGCTCATATTGCAGTTTTGAAAGTGCATTTTTATTTAATCAGGGGTTTACTGCTTCCAATTAAATATTTGAGGGAGATGTGCAAAGGAGAGGCCTGCCGGAGTATTTCATACTCCGACCTTGGATAGTCAGACCTTAGAGGACAGCGTATTTAAATTACCAGCGACTTGTGGGGCGGACAGAGAGGATGATAGGGAAGCTTTGCTTTCAGTCTCCATTAGAAAGCAGGAGACTGACAGAACAGCAGCACGCCAGTCATTCACACTCAGGTCCGTAAACGTTTGATGAGCAGCTATTGATTTTTACAGAATAATGCAAAGCAGGCTGAGCGAGTCCAGCATGGTAGTTAGGCTGTTGCTCAGCTACATGTTGCAGTAAATGTCATCCTTTCCAGATGGCTACTTAAATTAACTTCAGGTCATTTTTAGCTTGTAAACATTGGGATTTTTTTTTTTTTTTTTAAAGAAATCTCACAGATTATGACCGACAGGCTTGGACAACTTGGAAGCAGGGTTGTTAGGTAAAAAAAAAAAAAAGAGAAAAGTCATATTAATTGCATTGTATTATTGTATTGTTAAGTCTCTGAGATTTCCAAAGGGTCCTTTGTTGTCAATGTGAACTCCTATTTTGAAGGCTGTTTTAAAAAGATGTAATTAGAGCATTAGAAACCTGAGCCATCTGCATGAAACAGCGTGAATTTTAGCTTTAGTTCGACAAAATATGCTTTTTCATTTACAACACTTAAGTATACAGAGACAGGTCGGGCTAGCAAGCTTCATTTGAACAAATCTCTTTCGGCCCAAGTGAAGGTGTTCAGCATCTTGGGAATACACTTCAGGCTGCTTTCTGAGCTCTGAAGGACAGGTTTAGTATCTCGTCGGGAAAAAAGTTCCTCTCCATTCAAAGGAGTCAAAGGTAAAATGTGACTGTGTGCACTTTCCCTTTCGATTTGAGGATTTTACATTAAATGAAATTAAATCAAATGAATACAGTAGTATTTCTCTTGTAGCTACTTTATCTCATGTCCCTGCAGCTATCCATGAAAGACTACTTGAGATGTTGACATTTTATCCTACCTCAGCGTTTATAAATTATGACTCAGTGTTGATGTTTCTTTACATTGCACAACCTTGCAGCTTGTGGTCAATGCTAAGTGGAATTACAGTGAGATTTTAATCCTAATGAGCCTTTTCTTAGTAATTAACCAAGACATCTGAGAGAAATGTTTACATTTCCAATAATTTGGTGTTGTTTCCTGCGACGTTCTACCTTTACATCATCCATATATAAAAGACTTAATAGTTACATGCTAGCTAAATCTTTAGCCTCAGTCATTAGCTAGTGTTCATTAGCGTTCATGTGCACCAGTTTCCTTTTGACAGTGTTTTCACTAATTAGAGAATAAAATTACATGTAAACTTACTTTTTTAATGTAGAAATTCTAGCTAAATCCACATTTCTTTTCTTATGTCATCTACAGACTGGGCATTTGTTGACATCTTTTCATATCTTTTCCTCACCTGTATTCCCACAGAAAAACGTTCCTTGCTATTTTGATTGTCATAGTACATCGATGAAATTTGGTCCCCTCATTTTAGATATATACTGCAGTCTAGTGTAGGGGTCATGGACTGCCGTATTTCAGCAGCAGAGATGATAAATATCTGCAAAACAAAACAAAACGAAAAATAAGCCATAGTTCAGCGACTCCATTTTTCAAAATTAAAAAAAAAAAAAAGATTTTCAAAGTCACAGACGCAGCTAATCACGTGTATTTTTGTGAATTATTTAGCTTAAGGCAGCTCATCAGACCAGAGACTCGCTACTTTTTTCCTTTTATTTAACCACCCTGATTTGATTAGCAAACTGCCAACATGGCTTTAAAATAAAGATGTTAAAATAAAAACAATGTTTAAAGACGAATGGACAAAGAATTATGCTGTTTGTTCTCCCTGTGTCAAATTCAAAACAGATGTATCTGTTCAAAGTCCACGCCACTAGTCAAAAGTGGTATGAATGAAGCGCTAGTCGCTAGTATGAAACAAATCATAACATTTTTAACTGTCTTATTTATAGCCATAAAGTTGAGTAAACTTTCATGTCATGTTAGTTGCTTATCTGGATGTTTGGAAGAAAAGAATTTTATGTAGCTGGACCAAATGTTAGTTGAACACTTCAGGCAAGAAAATTTGTATACAAAATATTTTGACCTTTATTTAATGTATTCGGACATCTTCTTTCGCTTTTTTGAAGAGAAATTGCAGCATACAGTAGATAGTACATTGTCCTTTGTCTTATTTTCTTTGTATTCACTCAGTTCTAGTTGTTTCTGTATAGGCGCGTGTGCGCGCGCCTGTGTGTGTGTGTGTGTGTGTGTGTTCCTTAGGGGTGTCTGCAGTCGGTGAGATAAGAAACGAGTGTAGGATACTAGGGGATAGTGTTCACAGAAGCCAGGAGATCTTATCTTCTCTCTCTCTCTCTCTCTCTCTCTCTCTGTCTCTCTCACCCTAGCTGTCTCTTTCAGCACACGTCCCTCAGCCTGCACACCGCACACTCTTCCCTACCCTAACTCTTTCTTCATTCCTCTGTTGTCCTTTTCCACAAACCATTTACTCTAGCACTCTGTCCAGTGTCTCCCTCCCCTCCCTCGCTCCATCCTTCCCTTGTTTCTATGCAATCTCTGCCTCTCTTGTCTTATCCGTCCTGTTCGTGCAGCTCCACACACTCTCCACTCTCCCGATAAAGCGAACGCCTGAGCCGAGAGGAGAAGAGTAAAATTGCTTTTAGGGGAAGAACAAAAATAGGCACCCCACAGTTTCAGCTCATCCATTGTGTGTGTGGTCATGTATTTTATTCTTTGTGAGGGCTAAGCGTTCCACTGTTGATGAGAAAACATGATAGTTTTCACAGTGCGGGGACATTTAGATGGACCCTATGAAAATGTGTTTTTTTTTCTCTACATATTCCTAAAATACTTTTGTTTTTAAAGATAAGAGATATTATTTTGGGGTACTGAAGTTAAGATAAAGATTAGGTGTTCGGTGTAGCTGTTGTATGAGTTAGCTAGACTTACCTAGAGTAATTAAAACTGTAAGCTAAGTGAGCTAGCAAGATGCCGAATTTGATTGTGTAAATAAAACCAGGAGACACATCGCAAGCTGTCTGCTGTTATGCCAACTAACTGTTTTTTTTTGTGATGTGGGGACTTTAAGATTGTTTAGCCACAGTAACATTTGTAAATTTGCAAGTTTGCTAACAAGCTAGATAACATCAGACTAAAGATTATACTGTGTTAATAAAACCAGGAGCTACATTCTGTAGCAAATGAGCTAATGTTAGGCTAATTATTTTTATATGACAATTATTAGGTTTTAGTGACAGCCTGAAACAGTGTGGTTTTTAAAATTTATTTATTTATTTATTTATTTATTTATTTATTAAAAAAAACAAAGAGAGGGAGAGAATAAATGGTTCAATATGTTGCCTAGTCCCATGTATTGCTTGCCTGGAAACCATGACTCAGCTAACAAGTGGTAGCTAACAATGTAACAACGGATAGCAAGCTAGTTAGCTACTTCGTAGTAAGTGCATTACTATAAATGAAGGCACATGATATATGATCATTATTCTCTTTTTCACAAAGTTTCTAGGTGAAGCACATTGTGTTTGTGGCCTGAGAAAAAAATTTCAGCTTTGAGATGCAATGTTCTCTTTTAGCGTCACATGTAAAAGGTATTTGAGTCTGGCTAGCATCTTTGTTTTATCCTGATATGTTTGGCTACAAGGTGACTGTTGCTTAAAGCAGGACAGCTTTCCTCAGTTTAGTCAGTGTTTCCACATTCCTACATGTTCCTGATTCTGGAAGAAAAAGGTCTGTCATCCTGGCGTGCTAATAAAAGCCTTTCTCCAGCTAGATTATGTCTCGGATGATGTGTGTAGCGCAGCAGGTGGTGGGTGTCAGAAATGCGTTCCGGTTAAACACACACTAAATAAAAAGCAAATGAAAAGGACGGAGGGGTTTTTTTTCCCTCTGTTTGTTGAATTTAATTGAGTTGATTTGCCCCGACTCGAAAGCCACTTCCTGTTTTACTGTAAATGCTAAAAGAAAAATAACAATAATAATAATAAAAATAAGATTTCCCTTTGGGTACTAAGGTTACAGTGTAACCTCTCCCCCAGCTCTGAGCCTCACTCCACCCACTGCATAATTTTGAAAAATGCTAAAAAGTGGGCAAGGGGCT
>JAOTRR010000022.1:5240685-5251885 GCA_028570945.1 Gogo arcuatus
ATATTTAAGTTGATAAAGAATAGGAAAATAAATGTTGCATTTTTTTGGTAATAAAGTTTTCTTCATTTAATTTTTTCAAAAATATCATGGGAAAATCGAATTGTGAACCAAGTATCGTGAATTGAATAGAATTGTGAATTGGGTGAATCGTTACATGACTGTGTCGCTCATTAATAAATTAAACATTGTAATCATTGGCAAATCGCAGTAGTATAAGTGGAATAACACACTCCAGACCAAAAATAATGCACTTCAGGGTGCACACACTGGGTGCAGGGTGAAAACCACAAAGTGAACCTCTGAATGCTACATCGTGACACTGGAGACTCCTTCAAAAAGCTTAAATAAAAATCTCCTCATGGTGGTGGTGGTGGGGGGGGAGGACAGCGTATCAATAAATATTCACATTTTAGGCCATTTATATGGTGCATACACCATACAAATCCCTGTGTTGTTACTATAGAAATGATAATGCATTTGAATGAGTGTATTAATGTAAACCTGTGGAATATACTGGAACTACTATCTGAGCTGCTGCTATGGAAAATTAATCAACATCATCTTAACAATTGGATTTGAGACTTGACAGAAGCAGCGCTGTGGTGTAAAGATTAAATAAAACAATACATGATAAGAGTGTAGTTTTGGCAGCAAATGTAATTTATGATCGTCTCTCATGTTCATAAAGTGAAATCTATCCTAGTGTATATTCCCTATAACCATATATAACCTGATCACTAGCTTTTGTCCAATCAGAAAACACTGGCATTGTTGGCTTTGGGATCACTACAGGCTTGTAGTAACCTCTAACCTCTAATTTTAATGGCACTTGCAGATGCACTCAGATACAAATCTGAAGTTACATTTCCATTTTAATTCAAATTAAATAAGTGTTTACGCATTGAATAATATGAAAAAAATTAAATATTAAATCATTGCAATTCAGTTTAAAATGCATGCACTGCTAACTGCTTCAAAGCTATCATTCATTTTAATAGCAATATTTAAAATATTCATGAATTCACATCAACACTAATTCATTTAAAGCTTATTAATTCAGTTAATAAATGAGTTGCAGCTAGGACTCCTTGTTCCTTTCCCTGTACAAACCTCCACAAAAAACAAAACCCTTAAAATGACAAGCTTCATTGATTCCCTCAAATCAGATTCACAATTAAATAATGCAAAAGAAGCCCCAGGACGGTAGAGTACAATAAAATATTTATTGACCATAAATAAACTTACTTTCCACACAGCTTGTTAGCTTAAGCACCGTCATGTCAATAGAATCTGAGCCCTCATCAGGATTAGACTACTCTGATGTTAAAAAAAAAGTCAAATTAATCAGCCTCGTCCATCTATCACTTCTTCTAAATCCACTGGATAGGCAGCTAAAGCTTTTGGGACTGAAGTTGGATTTTAGGTGGCATTTTCCCAATAGTCAGATCGTGCATATAGTGCACTCCTGGGTTTTAGATCCGTTTCATTACAAAGAAATGAGAATTTTAATGTGAAGAAACCACTCGGGATTCAAAGATCCCACTGATCATGCTTGTCTGCAAGATGAGGACAATGAGAATCCCCCTCCCAGTCAGCTCTCTTATTCATCTGCTATACCATCCATATAATTCTCCACCATATGCAAACAAGGCTGATTTATTGCTCGTCGATAACACAGAGGTCCGGTTACTAAAGAGAAGATCTGGGCTTGTTTTAACGTGAAATATTCACAATACATACTGCTGAAATGAGAAGGCAATTAGCTCACGAGACAGTATATTCATAAAATAGCGAGAACTCTTTACAAATTACTTACAAATATTTCACATTTTTCAGAGGATGCCATACTAAGAGGAGGTGGAGGGAAAAAAAAAAAAAAAAAGACATGCTGTCACATTAATTACCTTTCCACGTTAAAGGGAAACAGTAATGAATTTCCTTTCCTTTCTCAGAGTGTGTCTCATGCTAGTGTTCAGTGATTCATTCTCTGCCTCTCTCTCTCTCTCATTAGGCGGGGGGGGGGGCGGCGCTGTGCATTCGTGGCCCAGGCTGGAGAACTCTGTTCAATTACACCTGCTGCTGAGGCCTGCTATGCCAGCTAATGGGACTCAGCTTGGCTCCTGTCAGCCTGAGCGCTAGCCGGCAAAAATCTTCATTTAGTTCCTCCACTATCTCATACGCCTCATTCAGACTAAAGCGCTTTTCCTGTTTTTTTTTTGTTTTCTTTCCTTCATCCATACATCACCCCATGTTCTTTTCATTAGAATAAAAACAGCTCCATCAGAGAAGCAACATTTCCCAAAACACAATTAATACTTTTACACGGCACTACACTCTCGTTTCTTTGCAGTGAGGAAAGGAGCCCTGCTGCGTTGTTCAGACAGAATTGCTGCCTTCCCTCCTCTTTTCACTCAATCCAAAAACTACGCTTGTTAAATTGCATTTATTTGGATGGGTCTTTTTATTGGACTTATTGAGTGCTGCTCCTGTCAGGCACTGATTTTTTTATGTTAAAATAAAAACTGCTCTGCTGCTGAATGGTGAAAGTGATGAGTAGAAATGAGAGGAAATGAAATGGAATGTGTTGCTCATGCAAAGCCACATTTCAACCACAATCTGCAATCATGTATAAAGCAGCAGTATGTATGAGATGATATTTATGAGACTGAGAAACAAAAATAAGGAACAGAAATAAAACTATATACTAGTTCTAAAAATTGTACAGAAAATTTCATGCTTACAAAGGTTCAGATAAGCAACTGCCATGACTGAGTGGTGACAACACAACTTTAATGCTGAACCACTAACAATGTGTTTATGGCTATGAATAAGCGGTTATATTTTATTTCAGACTGGTGACCGCTTTTAACTACAGCCATGGACTCTGAACTGATGAGATACAGGAGATGAATGAATGTTAAATCTTTCAACATTCAGTGTTCACAGTCAAATATTCCTTAAAATGTCATCACTTCTCTTTCTGATCTAAAGTCTCTATGCCTGTATGATTTATATAAATGGCTTATTCTGCTATGTCAATGCACATTACCTACAAATATGAGGCATCTAATTGCAGACTTTCTTCTAACCGTAACCCTTTACCTTTGCTTCAATGTTATTCAAAGTGATTAATCCTCAAAGCAGTTGCTCCATACGTTAAATACATGAAAAACCTGACAGCCTTGTGCAGCACAATAACATCAGCTGCAATTCAAGGTATAAAAGTATAAAACAGGGCTACAGCTGTGTTGCAAAAGAACACGTGCAAAAAGAAGCTGAAATAATTGTAGTGAAGCAACAAGTAAGCTAATTTGTTGCTCCCTGCTGTCCCGTAGGCTGATTATTATTGGAACACGGAACACCAGCAGACACGTAAGACTGCATTTCCATTTCACAGTCATTTCAAAGTCACCACGCTAGGGAAAACGCTGTAATTTACTATTTACTCTGTTTCATTTGATGAGCCTTTACAAGATGTGTGTAAACTGCATATTGGGGTTAAGACTACATTTTGAATGCATCTGGGGGAAAAAAATTCAACAAACCACAATCTCTCCAATATTTTTAATACTCCCCAGATCAAATCAGTAGCCTATGCACCAGAAACATTAAAATTACACATCAGGGGTATTTGGTTTTTTTGTTGGACAAATATGCTAGCAATCACTAGTGATTTTTCTTTTTGTCTCATCCAACAACCAGAGAAAGAAAAAACGTCCTCAGTGATAACTTTCATAAAACAAAAGCGTACATTTGGTATAAACATCTTTAAAAAAAAAAAAAGTGCAGGTATGTGGAAACACTGATTAAACTGATTGCAAAATAGATTGCAGCATAAAGCTGTAATAAAACTTATAACCTTGTGGTTAAACATGTTAAGCAAAAAAGTAGCTTTTACTTGATAGTAGATAAAATTTTTAGCCTGGTCACTGGAACACACTGGGGCTTTTACTTCCCTGGGCTGGCTAATGGTTTTAGGATTTGTTCACCCTTGTAGTGAATCAGGTATCCAAAAAGCTTCAGTAAAGCAGAATCCTGTACATTACTGAATGAAAAATCAGACATCCTATAATGTCAGATAGAGCAAAAAAAGGCCTCATGGCACGCCGGGAGTGAAGCTCTTTTAAAAATCAAAGCTTATTGGATTTGTCTGGGTATGTGATGGGCAGAATAAAGTGTAAATATATAATAATATGGTACAAAAGGATGTGACCCGCTCTTTCAACCCTAATTGGGTTGGACTGCATATAATGATTAAGGATTTAACCTGGAAAGGTGTTAGGTATGCAAGTTGCTTAAGACCAACTTAGCTTACTTTGATGACTCGGGGGTTCTCGGATGGCTGACGGGCAACACCCGGTGTAGAGAAGACTTTTGGGAGTTTTGGGAATGTACAGGAGAGGTGGCGACATCCTTCTTAGCAACTGTGGAGAGATCTTCAGGAGAAAAATATGTTTCAACTGCAGCAGTTCAAACATTCATTCATATGAGTACCTGATGATTAAAAGTGTGTGATCACAATCTGGTTCTCTACACAAACGCATTCGCACATCCTACCATTCGAAAGTCTGGCTTCAGCTAGTTGAAGGTTGTGCTCCTGTGGTTGAACTTCATTTAAAGGCTGTCTGACACTTCCCTTCAAGGCTTGAAGACCACCCTCTTTTCTTTCACTGCAGGATCAAATGAAGAACAAGCAAGAGAGATATAGAGAGATCTGTTTCTAGAAAAGACAGCCTGGTGATACACAAGCTCCCTACTGCACACACACACACACACACACACGCACTAAAATCCCTACTGAAACAGCACCTGAATTTAGTCTTACAGTGTTACTTAAGAGCTATTTTTAATGAATAGAAATTCAGTGCATATTACCTGTGTGGATCTGCAGTGACACTGAGTTGAGGTGCTTCATTAAATCTGATTTCATTAAAGGACTGCTCTAATTCTTGCTGGAACCTGAAAGCAGAGGGTGCTGTGTTACCAGAGAAAAAAGTGAAGAAATTCGAAAATTTTGCCACAGAATTTGCCATACTTGCTGTGGTTGAGACGGGATTGTCTGAGCTCCTGGTTCTGCTTTAGCAACCTTTCTTCTTGCTCAGCAAGTCGAGCCTGCAGCCTTTCTCTCTCCGCCTCCAGCTGCTTCTTCTGAACCAGCAAACGCTGGCGCTTCTCCACCCAGTCCTCCCTGCCAATGTAGGGCACCGTCTCACTGGGCTCTGCGAAGCACCCGGTTCTATTTTTCAGTCCCGACCCGTGCCATGAGTCTCTCGACTTGGTGGCATCGTTGGCCACCTGATCTCTTTTAGGGTGTGTGTCACGTGCTGGCTCACTCCAACCACCTCCTGTACACTTGTGAACACCTTCTGTGTCTTCTTCATGGCTTCCTCTGTCATGCTCAATACAACATGAGGGCATGGAAGATGGCCCAGAACAGGCGCCAGCTAAAATTGAGTGAGCACAACCTGCTGACCCTGTTCTTCCCGAATTAGGGGGATCCAAATAAGATCCATCGAGAGCAGCACCTCTCCCTCTCCCAATATAGGCTCTGTTTAATGTTCTCTCATTGCTGGCTATCTGTGGAGAGAAGAGAGACTGTGAGATGGCCATTGACTTCATAATAATGGAGCATAAACACGCTGTACTGTAGGGAGCGGTTGAGAATGTGGTGGATGGATTATCTACCAGCATGTGCAGTAACCCAAGGTCATCCAAACAAGAGATAAACACTCAGGGCAAAGGCGAAGTGTCCGCCTCCTCGAGAACAGAAGTAGGCTGCTGACTAATTCAAGAGGTGGTCACGGAGCATGAAAACATGCATTACTCACAGCCAAGGTCAAAGGACAAACTACTTTTTTTCTTACTACACTGGTGTAAGAGGAAGAAGAAGGAAAAAGAAGAAGAAAAGAGGCTAAGAGAGTCAATGGTTTGGCTGTGCCAGGACTCTCATACTCTAAATATACTGCTCAATATGATTTCAATGAGTCACTATAATGTGTTATAATGTGCTATTGTCCCATTTTCTAACCATCCTTTAACTCATTATGAGCTTTCTAAATGTGTATATACACAGGTACAGTATGTACCACAAATACTGACAAAAAACTACATAAAGGATGAAATTGCTTGTGAGCACCAGGGGGAAAATTGGACACATGTCTGAATACAGGACATATAAAAGAAGAGTCTGTGGTTGTTTCATGAGCAGTAGGCATGTAATGATTCGCCCAATTCACGATTTGATTCGATTCATGATATTGGGATATTTTTGAAAAAAAAAAATTCAAATAAAGAAAATCTTATTACCAAAAAAGCAACATTTATTTTCCTATTGTTTATCAACTTAAATGTTCCTTTTGTTAAATTAAAAAAAACAAAAAAACAAAAAAAAAACAACTTTTGTTTAATTTTCTTAATAACCAACAATAATTATTCACCCACATTTGTAAAGGTTGGAGTAAAATATATTTCATATATTAACTAAAATATTCCTTTTATAAAAAATGAAAAACGTTAATAACAAATAGGCCTTTTTCTAATAAACGTTTATGAACTACCTCCACTTGCTTCTCTTTTCTTTAGGTTTCAGCAGCCTGTAAAAAGAGAGCTCCGAGTTCATGTTAAATCTGTTTCTTGTTAAATCGCACAGCTCTTCCCCATTTTAGATCTGATTTTTGTGTTTTCACAGCATTAGAGCTGTTACTTCTGCCTAGGGTGAAGTCACGTGCATTCCCTCTATTTTACATTATTGCACCCTCTGCTGTCTCAACAATGCAATTACAGCTAGGAAAAACTCAGATTACACAGCCTGATTATAATCGCGATTCATTTTTTATTTAATCGATTCGAATCGTCATAAACTTGTATCACGATTTATCATCGCACAATATATCGTTACATGCCTAATGAGCAGCAGTTTGAAAGGATGCAGCGGCTGATTTCACGTGCCTCGCGACGCACATTAGACACACATATCAACCCCCTCCCCCCTGCCTGGTCATGCAATAGTGGGTGGGAACTGACTAGACTTGGAGGAAAATAATAATCATCAAAATCCTAGGCACTTCGTATCACATTTGCACACAGAGCTTACCTTGCACTGGGAGCGTGAGTGATTCAGCTGGGAGATGGACTGGTTGAGTTTCTCCTGTTGTTGGGAAAGGTACTGCTGATAGAGTCCCAGCAGTTCCTGACACTCCTTGTACTGTTGCTGCAAGCCTGAAGTGCAGGTCAAGGGGCAATACACACTGAATAACTCCAGTACTGTGCTCACTTCCAGCCACACAAACCAATCCGCTTTCCTCCAGTGAGGTTTTGTTCACCGAACATTGATAAGGAGAGACAAGTGCATAAATTCCAAGGAACAAAGAAAAAAAGGCAGGACTTTGTTTACTGTTTGAACACACAGGCTGTCTAGGGTGTGTAATACATTCAAGATTTGATCAGCCAAAAAGAAAGCTCATTCTCATGTATGAGAATTATAATTTAGATATAATAATTTGTATATAGTATATAATTTATTGCAATAAATAATTAAAATACTAATGTGCAGCATTGAAATCTTTCTATAAATAAACCCAATTGCTGTGCTGTAAATGAGACATATTTACGTATATAAATGACAAAAGAAGTCTATTATGGCTTGTGGCAATAGACAAAAGCCTGTGCTATTGGAACTTGGTGAAAAGTGCAGCGAGTGAGAAAAAGAGCAGAGAAACAGGCTTGCTGCTGGGGGATGACACCAGTTTCTTCAAGGCGAAGGCTTCACAGACTCCTCCATCTGCGTAAGGCTGGCCAGGGCAAGGCACAGTGCCAAGCTCAGAGACAGGAAGCTGGCACGCACACTGTAGCAGCTAGAACAGAACCGATGTGGAGCAGAACCGCTGTCACGCCGAGTGGGCCATCTAATGACGGCGTGACATAGCCAGCTCAGCTTCTTTCCCTCTGTCACCAGCCCACACACACACGTGCAAATTCAGCTTTCAGTGGTTCTGCCTTTTAACTTTACAGCATATGTTTTATAAGCCCGAATCCTTGAGTATATTTAACTACATTTACAGCTTTGAGCTGTGCTTCTTGAAGCTGGGTCTGTTTTCTTTTTTAAAATGACACAATGCTTGTGTAGATCCTCCAATACTACTGATATAGCTGCTATAAATAAGTGGTGTTGTTGATTTCTCAAACCTGATTATTCAGAAGGTGTTGATTAATACATTATCATTTCCATGTAACAGCTTATTCACTATAACAGACACTTCGCATAATCTAAACCTAATTATCAAACAATTACAAACCGTCTTGTTATTTAACAAAGACAATTATATACTCATTGATATGGTGAAGCTTTCTGTAAAGAGACCATTAACATTTATGGAAGGAGTCTCCAGTGTCAGCACTTTGTAACAAAAAGTTTTCTGCCATGGACGTGTCTTCAGGACAGAGGAGTTTGAGCTTTGTGGTTTCATGACAAGGTGCTTTTTTCATGGTATTAAAATCACTGATGAGGCTGGTGAAGGAACGACTGCTATAACGCTGCTGTTATAATGTAAGCAATAACAGCAACTAACTTGTCACACAGATGTTCTACATTATTACATGTAACTATTATCTATATAAACTATAAACAAATTGCTGTGGTATAAGAGGAATAAAACACTATGGGATGTGCTGTTGTTGGAAAATAATCAACTTCAGAGTTTCAAAAGGAACTCCATTTTGTGTCAGGCTTTTGTCACAGGTCTGTTTTCCTAGACTACACAGAAACACCTACAAGTGTTTTATTCCTTATTCGCTTAATTGAATTCATAATACTGAGGTATAGTATAGTACAGGACACTTTAGTAGAATATAACATAGCACACACATCCACATATTCCGAGTTGTACAGATATACAGCACTAGGTATAACTGACAGCCCACAGATAAGCACGGCTCTCGTTTTGAAACAGGATAGAAAGCTCGTCGAGTGCTCACAGCTCATCTCGTTAATGCAGCATGTCACATACACACGCTATCCCGCTTGCTGAGGAGTCTTTGGATTTTTCGATAGGCAGGCGGGGCGTAAACATGCACACACACAGCAGGAACTCTCAACAACTGGAGGTGAGTGGAGCGCGACTGATAAGATTCTCTCACGTAGCACACCGTACACCGTGGCAACTCCACCGGTCACCTGCCAATCGCAGTGAGCTTCTCTGGCCCGACATCAGGGGAGGAAAAAGCGCGGCCGATGGCGTCTCCTCCCCCGTCCAAAAACACACAGTTCGCATTCGATATTTCAGACAGGCACTGTCAACATGATTCACTCCCCTGTCAGCCTGCACAGAAATGAAATAATGAAATCCGCTTCAAGGTAGAACAAAATCCTGCTGAAGAGAATATTTTAACAGCTCAGTTCCAAGCAAGCCTAGTCACCGAGCGTGTGTGTGTGTGTCTGTGTAAGCTGTGAAGCAAATTGATTAGCAGGACAGCTATATTTCACTTATTACAAAAATGTGGTTTGTCATTTCCAGTTACCAGAACGTGTGGAAAAGTGATTACTCATGAAAAACTCTTGAGTAATGGCTTTGTGACGGAAAGCTAATTCATGGGTTCTTGCCCCAAAGAACCAGAGAATCAACAAACTCATAACCAAGCAAACAAACTATTACAAAAGTGGCTTTAGTATTCTCATCCATCAATGCTATTCAACACGCTGCCACCCAAACCTAAAGAAGATTAATGATATTGATGAACGCTTTCTATTTCCCTTTTGTGTCTTCTATGGTGCTTGATGTAAACTTGTTTATAGAGGAACAAGGCATTTCTCTCTATAATGGAATCTGCTGCTCAGATGCGTAGCGTAGGATGCCAAAAATGAAGTGATAAAAATTCTAACTTCATTCGATGCATAAGCTTCGAATATCATCCTACATCAGAGAGTTTAATTATTATTTTTTTTTTTTCAAATCCAAAGACGAACAATCCCCATGATAACACTGGTCTTGGCAGATAAGATGGCGCTGATTGTTCTGGAGATTATTCGACACAAGTCTCCTTAAACAAGTTTGCCTTTCGCCCTCCCGTAACCTTTTCGAACAACCCGGAAAGCCAGTGTCTCTGCGGTGCCTTCAGACAGCCCGTCACCACAGGAGACCCTCGTATAGTTTGTCTTAGAGTAAAATCTCTTTTTAATGGGGTTTGAGGTTTAGTGCAAATGCCAGGACGTGCAGCTAAAGTGCACTTAATTGAGTTGCGTGCTGCTAATTTCTGAGCTCTGGTGCCAGTAGGGCAATTTACCAGCCGGTGATTACCCCTCATAGTTCATGTCGCTGAGTGAAATTGACGCTTCAGCATTCTTCGGCCCATGTCGAAATGGCAAAATACAGTGGAGCTGCCAAATACCAGATGCTGTAAACTACTAGACTGAATGATGAGCTGTCACAGAGAAAAAAAGCCTTCGCATTCCTGCTGGTTCACAGCTTTTAATTTGAAAGAAGTAAATCGGTTAAAACAACGTGCAAGTCTTATCCCAAAGCCAACAAATATTCACAGAGCATATAAACAAAAGTTGTAGCCCATCATACTGCACATAGCATCAACATTTTACACTAAGCTCACTTTCGCTTATATTTCAACTAAATACAGATAACATCCAGAAGATACGATTGGATTGTTGTCCTGTGCTTAAAATGCAGGTTTAGCAGAACGAAAATATACAACCGGGATGGAATTTTGATTGAACAACACTGCCCCCTGCTGTAAAGTCATGTGTATAGCACACGTATTGTCTAGCAATTAAAATAAAAATAAAATAAAATAAAATAGGCAGGAACAAAACTAGGGTCGAATTTATTGCATTTCATTCAAGAGATGAGTTAGTTATGTACTTCAGATTCTGTTTTAAAAGCAAACCTGTATCTCTTGTACCGGCTGAAGGAAACATTTTCATCTGCCAACTGTTATGGTAGCACTGTACTTTACTAGGCATGTGACGATTTCACCCAATTCACGATTCGATTTGATTCACGATCTTTGGTTCGCAATTGGATTTTCCCACGATATTTTTGAAAAAAATTAAATGAAGAAAATTTTATTACCAAAATAAATTGCAACATTTATTTTCCTATTATTTGTCAACTTAAATATTCCTTTTGTTCAATTTAAAAAAACCTTTTGTTTCATTTTCTTAATAATCAACAATAATTATTTACCCACATTT
>JAOTRR010000022.1:5288001-5316318 GCA_028570945.1 Gogo arcuatus
TATTATTATTATTATTATTATTATTATTATTATTATTATTATTATTATTATATGTTAAATAAATTATTAATTTGATGTCTTAACATGATGAAGGACATTTTTACGAGAGTTTTTTTAAAGAGTTTTACAGTATTTGGAGGATTTATATAAATATTTCACATTTTTGTCAGCTTGGACAAGAATTGGCGAGACAAGAACTTTTAAGGAACTTCACTTTGAGTGTGAGAAACATCCGTAAGCTCGGTCCAGTTCCGCTTGAGGAGAACTTCAATTCTGATGAAACATAAATTCAGTTGTAAAATTTAATGAGAGGGGGTTTTTTTCAGCAAATTGAAATTTTTACTGTAACCAAAATATTTACAGTTCTCAAAAGCCTTGAAATGCCTCATGACTTTGACCATAAAAATAGCAAATCACTGTAATTACACTAGGAATGAGTGTGATTTTGTAAGGTATAATGCAAGGAAATGTAAAATGTTTAATGTAAAATGTTTAACATGCTTCACTTCTCTTAAAACTTCTATTGTTCATGATTGTTGTCATAAACTTGAAACTCTGAACTTACATTCAAAAGTATTTACTAATCTAGAACATTCAGTTGAATAGTATGTAAAACAGACCTTTCGAACATTAAAGTGACATGGAAGACTTTTAAAATTCAAACACTAACTGTAACACAAAAACCAGTTAGTATTAGTACACAATAACAGTCTAGAATCGTGCACAAGTATGTGATTTGAGACACAGAAGTAGTTTGTTTAGTGGAGGTAGACAGACAGGGAAATTTGTTAATTTTTAATGCTAAACTACGCTATTGCAGTGTGTCAGAATAGTGAAAAAAGACTACAATAACATACATCCTAATAATTTAAATGCAGCTTGTCTGAATGTGTCTTCTAATAACAAAATATTAGCAAGCAAAATCCATCTGCAATATTTCTAATCATAATTTGTAAAAAAAAAAAAAAAAAAAAAAAATGAATGAATGAAACAAAAAAAGAGATTTTGAGTTTCTCTTGCGGCCCCATTTGTAAATCAAGCGACCCCACGTGGAGTCATGACTCCTACTTTTAGAAGCCCTGGTGTACTATTTTATTTAGTGTATAAAATGAAATGAATAAGGTTTAGAAACGATATTTCCTAAAATGAATTTCAACAAATAGAACACTACTTATTTATGCTTAGTGTAATTTATAGAAACTTTTGCTGTTATATTTTCGATTTTCCAATAATCATATACTCATCATTACGTACTAACTACTTGTGTTAAGTGATGCAATGTGACTTATTTAGCAATTCTTTTCAGTATTTGTAGTTATGGATGTGTTGATTAAAGCTCACTCTGATGACACTGAATGAAGGATTGTGTGACTGTTTTTTTTTAATGCAGCTTATGTATTGTGTGAAGTAATGCTATTCATAAAGATAAAATAGAGAATTATACTGTTTAAAGAATTTTGTGACCTTGAACAGATTTTGCATTATCAAATTGAGAATTTGTATATTTGTATGTTACTACACTTGAATACACATTTGAGGCTTACTAGCCTACATGACAGTTTTCACCCATCAGAAATAAAGTAACAACATAGTGCAAATGATGTTAATAAAAATGAAAAGACAGTGTTTATTTCTGCTACTCAGTCCAAATAGATTCAGCTGCTTAATTTTAAAATGTAACAATATTACTACCGTGCAGTGGGAAATGGATTTGCCATGACCCAAATTTGTCTATTAAAACTATTTGATAGTGTCTGAGTCCGGGGCAAAGCTCCCGTCAGTTTCCGGCCTCCATCTCAACTGCCAATTGCCATAGCGCCTAAATAGATCCAATCTACTTCATGATGCTTTCAGACCACAGGAAACCGGTTCAAACAAGAAACATGAATCAGCCTTTTATTATAGCACTACCTGAATTTCTGACGATTAAAAATAAAAACTGTTGGCGATACAAGGTGTCTGACACTAACACAGCGTTCAAGTTTGGTATGTAAGAAATCATCACCTGTCTCTTTACTAGCATGCCTCCATTTAGCATGTAGATCTAAAGAAAGACAGACTTTCCCAGTGTGTTCAGTAAGGGTTCAGTGAGAGAAAAGTGACACGTCTTCCTTCCCACAGATTTGGGAATGATGCATAACATATTAATGTCATCATCTTTACAAATCCATCCATCCATCCATCTGTCCATCCATTATCTATACCGTTATATCTGTCAGGGTCGTGGAGGAAGCTGGAGCCAATCCCAGCTGACTTTGGGCAAGAAATGGGGTACACCCCGTGCAGGTCAATCTTTACAAATATAGATTTTAATATGTTTTGTTATGCTCACCAAAGCATAAAAAGCCATAGTTGTTAATGGTTTTCAACTGTAAAGAAGCAGCCTGGCTTTTAACAGCTTGTGTTTGTGAAACATCTGGATGCTTTTAATTGTGAAAATGTGTCTACAAGTTATGTGGCAGCTGGAAACTGGCAGCATCCTAATGCACTTGTTCCCTATTTAAATTTTGGCTTCTTGATGTTACACTTACAATTTTACACCTGGGCATTATGGATATTAGCTTTGGGGTTATATGTGGGATTTTTTTTTACTGGATTCTCATTACTTTTACTTGTAGATTCCTTGTAGATTAGCTTTGTCTTTCCAGTTAAGAAGTATCAGTGGTTAGTGCTATTTGGATGAAATGATAAAACATTCATTTATTTATCTTCAGTAGCCACTTATTCCCACTCAGAGTAGCGGTGGATTCAAAGATCATCCCAGATCGGACTCCAGTCCATCACAGGGCACCATGCACACACTCATTCACACAGAGGCAATTTCGCACCTCTTGGCATGTTTTTGGGAGGTTGAAGGAAACTGGAGAACCCAGAGAAAGCCAATGTGGATACAGGCAGAGCATTAAAAACTCCACAGACAAGCTTGAACCCGTGACCCTGGAGCTGCGAGGCAGCAATGCTACCCACTGTACTACCATATTACCCTGTAAACCTTTTATTTTATAACTGTAAAATTATATTAATTTTGTTTTATAATGAAACATATGCTTCTATTAGGTATGACAAGAATTTGTATTATGTGTTATGTCCATGTTTAAACTTGTTGCTAACCTGTTGCTAGCCCCTCTGATAACAAGACACATCTTTTAAAAAAAATTAACCATTTTTCTTGTGGTAATGAAGAAACATCTGAGAAACAAAACAAAATGTATGTAAACATTTGCTCTCAACTAATTCATTAGCAGCTTAGCAAATAAAACAGCATCAAAATGGTGACCTGAGGAGATACTACTGAGCTTGAGCTTTTCTGTGTGTTTGTAGTGTTTGGTTTGTCTTGTAACTTAAATAAATAATCGTATAACTAATTTTAAACAACTAATTGGCATATAATAGTGCTTTGTTTTATGTTATTGGCATGAAAATGTTTTTCAGTCTAAGCCTGGAGTTATATTTAAGTTATATTTAAGTTATATTTACTTTGTTTTATGTGAAATGTATGCTTTAGCTAATCTTAATGTATTATCATCGTAATGCTAATCTTACGTATTATCATGTCTATGCCTAAACTTGTTGCTAACATACAAAGGCTCTATGAAATTAAGGCACCAGTCTAACATTCCTTAAATGAAACAATGAAGAAATCTGTGAAACTAAACAAAATGTGTGTTGACGTCAAATGAGCAAACGAAATAGCAAGAAAATGGCGACACCCAGAGTGAGCGCGAGGAGGTACAGCCTGAGCTTGAGCGCGCCTTCTGACGTCACCGCTACTGAAGTGTGGTTCACGAAAGAGTAGATTCCTTTTTTGAGCCGATTCTTTTAGGTGAACACTGGGAGCCGACTTACATATCTGAAGCGAGTAATTAAGGCTTTCTGCTGAAAATGACTGCTGTTGTGTTCAGCAGTAAAGTTTTGGCACTTATTGTTATAGTGTGTTTAGCAGGCACAGTAATACGTATAATAATGCAGGAATTTTACTGTTTGTCAATGCGACATGTAGCATGATGGTTTTAGGTTTTATTTAAAGCATTTTATACTAGACAATACAATGTATAAGCTAATGTTATACAGTTAATCGGAATGTAGAGTAAGGTAGATAAGATAGATAGGCAAGATTAACGACTTTGAAAAGCTTTGAGGGGGAAAAAAAAAAGCTTTAAAAGGAGCCGAAAGAGTCGGCTCTTAGAGGTGAGCTGAGCCGATTGATCTGACTCACTGAAAAGAGCCAGAATTCCCATCACTAATCACAGCGTTTATTGTCCTATCGCGAGAGTTAGTGAAGGTGTTCACGCGGTTAGCGTGCACGAGCACGGTGGACAGTCTCTTTTCTGTTGGAGTTGCAGAGTGAGAGAGGAGTGCGTGGCGCACCGAAACAACCTCAATATGGTGAGACGTCTTTTTTATGTGTAAAAATAGGCGTTTTATCGCACAATAGCATGGATATAAGGTTTAAATGTACTAATGGGAATGTTTAGCTCGCACTGGAAGGATATAACTGCCGTTTAAGTTGATCTGTATACAGTAGTTAGTTAGCATAGCAGGCTAGTTCAGTGAATCTAGTTTAGGCCGGTTTGATTTTAATGTAGCGCTGTATGTTTTCTTGTAACGTAAAATACTACTAATACTAATACTAATAATAACAATAATAATAATAATGTTTTCATGTACTTACCTCAGTAATGTCTTGTTTCTTTTTTTTTTTTCTGTGTATGAAAATAAGTTTTGTAGTCCAGGCCTGGAGTGCTAGTTAGGCCTCTTCCTGACTGACTCCGTTTTATCACCTGGAAACCGTTATCTTCCGTTAAATACACTTATTTTTATCTTCAATTTCTCTTAAACAAAACATTTTTTTTCTGTGGTCTGTGACCTTTTAATCGTCAGATTTGGTAGTAAAAAGGAGTTAGCCACGCATGCATGTTTAGCTCTGCAGGAGAAACACGTGGTCTGATTTCAGCTCTAGGGCTAAGAAGGAACGTTTGTACAGGACGAAGTTAAATGAGTCGCTTTAGATCGTTTCTGGTGACTTGTGCGCCAGGATCATACTTTATTTCACGTACACTGGGGAAAAAAAAGAGGTTTAGCACGCTGTACTGATGATTTTAACGCTGGGGATCACTTTGGCGGTGACACCACGTGGAGATTCCTGTGGAAGTCACTGATGCGGTTTTTATACATTTCTGAAGTCTCTGCAGAAATTTTGAGATTTTGATTTCTTGTCTTCTCTCTGTAGGTGCTGCTACGCGTGTTGTTTGAGCACGCCGCCGGATACGCGCTGTTCGCCGTGAAGGAGGTGGAGGAGATCGGCATGCTGCTGCCTCAGGTCAGTCACAGCACCATCAAGCATCCACAGCACCATCAAGCATCCACAGCACCATCAAGCATCCACACCACCCATGATTTACCTACTCCAATATCTTTATTTATTAGATCACTGGAAAAAAAAAAACTTGTTTTGTGTGTGTTTTTTGTAATATCCATGAAACTACTAAAAAGAGAAACATCTGTACATCTTTGTCTTTGATCCATCATGGATTTATTGCTCAAGAACACTAAACGAGCACCATCAGACTACTATACATAGTATTTTTGTCTTTCACGATGGTCACCGTGTGAGATGAGGCAATCATAGTGCCATGAATGCTTGCCGTGTCTTTGTCCGGAGACTGGCAACATTACAAGTTTGACCCTGACCAATCATCGTTCATATCCGTGATTTCATGTAGTCTGATCCTGGTATGTTGCATAAAATTAATTCTAATAGCCAACATTTTTAACATTTTTGGCCCTATCAAAATTTGTCTGCTAAAATTTGAGCCAAAGTTTGTCCATGTTTTCTGTTTCGTATTTTTAGCTTATCTTTTTTTATTATTATTGAGGAATAGTGTTGGACCCAGACAATATAAACACCTGTACATCTTTCTCTTTGTTAAAAATGCTCGTGGGGGCTCAGTTTAGAAATGTCCCTGTGTCCTCCTGCTGTCCCATCCTGATCTGATCAGACTAGTTAAAGAAAAACTCCACTCTGAAACATGTTTAAATTGAAATAATTGTAACATGATTAGCAGTTATAGTGACCTTAAGAGAAAAATTTCAATGATCTCAGACATAAAGGATAAGTGTGTTCTCACTCAACATTTTCAGTGAGGCTTTCTTAATGAGAAACTCAACATGGAAGTAGTGGAGACAAATGTTAGACTCACCATTTGTCTCCAAAGCAGTTAGGACCCAGGTACACGGGGTTACAATTAAGGCTTGGCTAGTTGGTGGATGTGATGCATCAAAACACTGATTTAATGCTCAAAACACCTTGAGTCAGATGAACTGGAAATAGAAAAATATGAATTTTGTGTTGCGTTGTGCAAATTTGGGCCAAAATTGAAGCATGAAAAGGCGATTTGAATCTTTGGTATGGAGCTCTTAGCCAGTGGGAATATTGAGGTTTCTGGAGTCCTGGAGTATTATCACCCTGATCCTCAAGCGTTCCTATATTCACTTCTTTATTAGTCTGCATCGAGTGTATCTGATCTCAAATGTACGTCTGGTGGTACACTGAAGCGATGTAATCAGAATGATCAAAAGTGCATCCTGAAACTGAAAAGCTGTTTTCAGCGCTTTTGATTTATTTATTTCCAGTCACGCATCCTTTTAACACCAAGCTGTTTTCTGTTCAGGTAGAGGAAAGCGTCCTGAACATCGGGAAATTCAATAGCGTGGTGAAATTGGCAGCTTTCTTCCCCTTTAAGTCTGCTCAGGCTGCCCTGGAAAACATAAACGCCATTTCAGAAGGTGAGTCCTTATTGGCTTGAGCTTTCGGGATCATTCAGGGCTCCGATGTTGTGATGCATCAATAATCTGTCAATCCACTGAGTCATTGTGCTGACAGCATTTCATGAAACTGAACATCTGAGCAAAAACGTACACTGAAAGCAGTTTGAGTAGAAGAGCTTGGCTGACTGTTAATGCCTTTTTATTTATTTATGTATTTATTTATTTTTTTATTCGTAGGAGTCGTCCATGTTGATCTTAAGCTGTTTTTGGAGACCAACTTGCCTTCAGGAGGCAAGAAGAAGGCAGTGTTAGGGGTGGCCGATGGCAAGATCGGAGCAGCTCTGCAGGAGGAGCTGGACGTGTCCATCCAGACCGGAGGGGTGGTGGCGGAGATCCTCCGAGGTTTGCTGAATTAATATGAACCTGATAGTGTTGTAGCAGATCTGCCTCTGTAGTGATGTGTCTAGAATCACTGAAGTCTGATGCGTGATACTGAAAAACTGAACAGTTGGCTGTACACTATGAACACACAACTTCATCAATGTCTTGGTTTGGTCCTGATTTTCTTTTCTGTCCTTAGGTGTCCGCTTGCACTTTCACGCTCTAGTCAAGGGCCTCACGGCTCAGGCTGCGTCCAAAGCACAGCTTGGTCTGGGTCACAGTTACTCCCGGGCTAAGGTCAAGTTCAACGTAAATAGAGCTGACAACATGATCATCCAGTCCATCGCCCTACTCGATCAGCTGGACAAGGACATCAACACGTTCTCCATGCGTGTTCGGTATGTCAGTTAGTTTGAACAGTGGCATCATGCTGATGAACTAATCCAGGGCTCAGCTGGTTGTCTCTGTATGGTGTGTGAGCCCGGATACTAACTGATTTTAAACTAAACCTCCACGGCTGCTTAATATTTAACATTTTAAACTAAATAAAATGTGGTTTGCTATCTCTCCATGGTACAGGATGTTTACATGCAATTGTTTCTTTTTGGCAGTTATAAGTTTATTTAATAGGTTGTGTAAACCAGTGGTTCTGAATGCGTACGTATAGATGGCGCGTGTTTAAAAAAAAAAACGCACAAGAAAACATTTATCAACACAATTCTGCTACTTGGTTAAATAGTTTCGTTCCTTTCAGATGACTGGAAAATGTTCTGTAAAGCTTGAGTACTTGGGTGTAATCTGTATTTTAGAAGAAATCCGATTAACCTTCTCCATGACCCTGATTACCCCCCCCCCCCATTTTGAGATTTAATTCCTTGTAAATGCATTGACTGACTGCCAAAATTGGATCAGTTATCAGGTTTTTTTGCATGTTAACACACTTACTGATAGAAGATGGAACCTGTGTGTGCATTGCGGTGTTGTGTGGTTGGCAACCTCCCAATGCTTACCACAGACAGCGTCCCTTATAGCGCTGGCTGTATAGGAAGAGGAGGGATACCAAACGCCGTTCTTGGGCACACTCAGTCTGTCAGAGAGGCCGATCACCACCTGAGGGCGGAGACAACCAGCCTGGTTTGGATTTCTTACTAAATCTCTGCCTATGGGGTGATCAGCTCGATTCATTTTAACACGTCCCCCCTCTTGTTTTGTGTTCAGTGAGTGGTATGGCTACCACTTTCCTGAGCTGATCAAGATAGTAAGTGACAATGCTACATACTGCAAGCTGGCCAAGTTTATCGGGAACAGGAAGGAGTTGAGCGAGGAGAGCCTGGAGCCTCTGGAGGAGATCACAATGGACAGCGCTAAAGCCCAGGCAATCCTGGAAGCATCCCGTACATCTATGGGTGAGATGCATGCCTCTATTTATTATTGAGGATTTTCATCCCACTCAGAAGTCATGATGTTTTTATAATCTGTCAATCCACTGAATCCATGTGATGACAGTTTATCGTTTCACTGAACATCTGAGGAGCTTTAGGATGTCATTGGTGATTAAGATTAGAAACATTGCTTACATGATTATCTATTTATTTATTTACCCCCTCCTCGCAGGAATGGACATCTCTCCCATCGACCTGATCAATATCGAGAGTTTCTCCAGCAGAGTCGTGTCGCTCACTGCTTACAGACAGGAGCTGCAGGAGTACCTGCGCTCCAAAATGTCTCAGGTGGCCCCCAATCTGGCAGCCCTCATCGGTGAAGTGGTGCGTTATTACAGTCACTAGTCACTAAGTTACTAGATCCTTCATTTTTACCAACCTGTAGAGTTCTTGGAGGACTTTTCCCTAATGTGTAGTCAATCAGCCAAGGCTGTAGTGTTGCTTTGGAGAGAATGCTAACATAGCTAACAAATAAGAACTCTCAAATGGCACACTGGGAAAATCTGTGAGATGCTGGTAGCTAATAAAACCTGGTTAATTGTTACTAAACCCACCAAAAACAGCCTGTTTTCCTCAGTGGATGGGTTTAATTTTGCTGAAAGAAAAAGCCAGTGTGAAATTTTGTGTTTTTCTGACTTGCTAGTTAGAATAGCCTCGTCACTCTAGTGCACATCCTGTTGGCACCCAATATGTATAGGAAAATTTGTGTAAAATTGAATCCTCCTCTCAAGCTATTCTTTTAATGCACTTGCTCGTGAACCTTGCTTTCAGGTTGGCGCTCGTCTCATCTCCCACGCCGGCAGCCTGACTAACCTGGCCAAGTATCCGGCCTCTACAGTGCAGATCCTCGGAGCAGAGAAGGCCCTGTTCAGGTACTGGGGCTCCCCGTCCCTGCTGGGGTTTCAGGCGGCCGCTGTGATGGCAGGGCAGGGGCAAAGCTGCAGTGGTTGATTTGAGTGTGCTTGAACACACCAAAAGTGATCCCACTCTCCCATGCTAACCCCCCCAGTCTGAGCAGCCGCCCAGGGCTCTGAGAGGTAGTTACAGTAGAGTTAGTGTCCGTGTGGCTACTGCGTCTTGGGTGGTGGTTCATTTAGCACCGTGTTTCAATGTGTAGTGGGCTGTAACTTGTTCCCTAAATATAGGGCACTGAAGACGAGAGGAAACACCCCAAAGTATGGTCTGATTTTCCACTCCACCTTCATCGGCCGCGCTGCCGCCAAAAACAAAGGCCGCATCTCCCGTTACCTCGCTAATAAGTGCACCATCGCCTCTCGGATCGACTGCTTCGCTGGTGAGACTCCTTTCTCAGGGCAGTAATAACTAGTGATGGGTATTTTAATAATTAGTACAGAATTCTTAATTCTTTGATAGTTAATATATAGTCTGATGCATGTGTTAATTATTTGGTTTTCTTACCCCACAGAAATAGTGCTCGACTCGTCTTGAGGTTGAATTACTGTTACCACCCCCAAAGTTTAACTTCTAATATCAGCATGTGTTCTGTTCCTTTTATGCAACATTAATTTGCCTATAGTTGTTTAAAAAAAACTTTTCTAAAGAACAGCATGCTACATTCACAATAAATCTAGTCGTTCCCTCACCAACGACCCCCCCCCCCTTGAAGTCAAGACACAGTTAAAATGCAGCTTTCTGAGAAATCTGAAGGCATAGTCCTCTTTGCCCTAAAGAGTCCTGAGGCTAAAAAAAAAAGATGGTTTGAGTTAGTCAGAGCTGCTGTTATAGAAAATTAATAGCAAGAGCAAAACCCTCTCCCTTCTTTACCGAAATGGCAAAATCTAAGCAGCAGTTTTAATAAATTTAGTATTTAAATATTAATGAGCTTGTAGGATGCTGAAAGTGTCTTGTATTTTAATGCTCCGATGTCATTTATACATCGGAGCATTAAAATACAAGACACTTTCGGCACCCTATATGCTGAGCATTCAGCATTGGTGGTTTTAACAAAAACTAAAGTATTGGCACACTTGGTTTTGTTTGGGTTATGAAACCTTGTGAATACTGTTTTACTTGATGAATTGGTTGTGATTTAATCAGTTATGTTAACTTTTCATGTCCATCACTGGTCGTAACCTGGACTTGCTATGATGTCATTATTTTTCGTCAACAGTATCCCACTCTGTTAGGAGTGGATGTTGAGAAATTAAACTGAGCAAATGTGGCAAGTCAAATACAGTTGTGTGTACTTGGCTCAGTCCGTTGCAAACTCTTAAATCCATCATTCCAGAGGTTCCTACAAGTGTGTTCGGAGATAAACTGAGAGACCAGGTGGAAGAACGGCTAGCATTTTACGAGACTGGTGAGACGCCAAGGAAGAACCTGGACGTCATGAAAGAGGCGGTTGCACAGGTTAGTTCGCAGTTTGTTTATTTTGTGATTCTCTGCTGTGAATGATGACTTTATTTTTATTTTTTTTTAACCCTGATTCTGACATGGAGGCAAAAAAAACTGATTTAATGAGCCTGACATGGCACAGCACTGAACATTTCTAAAGCCTGGACTTGGAGGGTTTTTTTTTTTTTTTTTTTGGTAAGAAATTTTCTTTGCCACAGGCTGGTGAAGTGGCAGCAGAGATCAGGCGCAAGCTTGAGAAGAAAGAGAAGAAGAAAAAGAAGCGTGAGAAGAGAAAACTGGAAGCTCTGTCCACAGCTGAGGGAGAAGACGAAGTGGTTGAAGCCAAGAAGGTCAAATCTGAAAGAGATGCTGAGACACAAGTAAGTGCTTTGTTTCTACTGTGCACTCAAAACGCATGACTAGACTAGAGGCAGGATCTTTACTTGGCACTGTCTCTGCAAAGGCCATGCCAGAGAAAAGCTGCTCCGAACCATTGACGGGCTCCTCACAGTGGGTTTGATCACTGAAGTGAGCAGGACAGTCTTTTTAGGAAGAAATGAAATTGTTGGCAGTGTTCTGGGTCTGTTTCTAACGTATACGGTTTGTCAATCTGAAGGAAAATGGAGAAGCTGAGATGACTGTCAAGAAGAAGAAGAAAAAGAAGGTAGAAGTGAAGGAGGAGGAAGAGGTGACGACAAATGGTGTGGAAGAGGCAGCTCCTCCGAAAAAGAAAAAGAAACAAAAGAACGAGCCTGTCGAACCTGAGCCTGAAGTGAAGGAGGAAGCCGAGGCTCCTGAGCAGACTGAGAAGAGAAAGAAGAAAAAGAAAAAGAAGGCAGATGATGAATAAGGATCCAACCTTTTAATGATGAACAGGTTTTTTGTTTTTTTTATATACTGTACAGTGTTTTGGGGGGGGGGGGGTGTTTAAGAAATCCTGTCCAGAATGTACTGCAAAATCTTTTGGTTCTCTATTGCTCCCCCCTCCTTTGTTTAAGACTGAGCATTTCGGTGAGTGCTGTGCCTCGAGTACGAATCAGTCTGCCCATTTATCAGTAGTGCACCTCTCAGCTGTTAAGTGTTGTATTGTCCAATCTTTCAATGTCTAACAAAAAGGTGTCAGTAAATGCTCCATAATGAAAATGTGCATTAAGAGGCTTTCATTATATAAATCTATCTTGCTTTTTATTGGTCCGTGACTATAAAGACCACTGCAGCTCTTTGAACCACCAGTATTTAATGTCTTGTACATTGTTTAGATGAAAATAAAATCTGTACAATTTTCCATACCTGAAATGCATCCATTCATGCAAGAGGTCTTTTTATTGTTTGCTTCTTTAAGTCAGCTTTCTCAGAAGATCTTGCAGGTTAAAAAAAAATCACATCTTGTACAATACTTTTTTTGGCTGTGGGTTGAGTACTGCAGCCAATTTAGTGCCATTTTGGACCAAGTTTATTCTTGTCTCCATGTGAGTACTGCTATGACGCAAGGTGAAAAGCCACCAGTAGGAGGATGACATGAAGCCCCTGGAACAGTTACAAATACAGTAGTGGCAACTGGGAACTGACTGAAACATGCTAATGAACATCCTTAATACCTGAACTCATGTTGAAAAATGTTTATGCAAGTCTGGATCATGCTGATTGATAATGTAAGCAGAATATAGTAAATTGTTTAATCAATCATTTAGCAAATCTTCATCCTGTGATCATGGAGAATTGTACTGTCCATTACAGAACGACAAAATCTTAAGATGGTTGAAATTGCTGTGACCTTGACCCTTCATTTGAATTAACACCTTATGCGAAGTCAAATATCTGATTAGTTTTTCTTCAATAGCTTAATTCCTGTTTGAAGTATATTTTAAAGGTATTTCTGCCATACAAATTAGTAACAGGAAGGACTAGACTTCATGGTGGTGGCAGAGGTATCCCTGTCCACATCGTTGGTATCGAATTTTACTTGCTCCTACATGTCATTGTGTAAGAGATGTTCAAGAATCCACTTTCAATAAAGTCTACCACAAAAAATGAAATGTTCAATTTAGTAACCAACACATGAAAAATAAGACCTGGTCAGATATTTTATTTTGACGACAAGGGTAAAATCAATGTTAAAATGAAGCTTGGATTCAAAACCATGTTTAAGCCAAATAACAGGATAAAGGAGGGATTCACACCTGAAAGGGACATGAAAATCAAGTTGAGCACTGAACTTAAAAGCCCCCTCGATTTAAATAAAAATTCACAGGTCGATGAGGTGCATGGGTACGATACAAAAAGTTTAAAAAAAGGCTTCACCATCAAATGATGCTTAGCAATAATGTACACCATTGTTAAGTTCATGTATGCATACAAAAAAAAAAAAAAACCTCCCACATTGTCATGAAGTTGGGTCGTGTTCAAGTAATATGCACCTTCCATTTAGTACTTAGTTCTCATCCTTGTATCATAATCCTCTTTTGAAATGAACAGAAACGGTCCTTCAAAGCAAAAAAAAATGCTGTAAACCACATTTCATATTCTACCAATACATATATACTGTATAAATACATACATAAATATATTTTACATACAACAGCCAAAACTTTGAAAAGGGGTGGATGAGAACTAGGGGATGGTAGTGTGTGTATACGCAAATGTGTGTGTTTAGCTTGCCGCTGTGCAGAGACTTCCTCTGCTCTGATAAGAATGGGCCAGTAACTTGGTGTGCATGAGACGGCCGAAGGGCTCTCACACTATTTAATTGCCCCAGTAGGGGGAGCTGCCATAGCTGGATTTGTTGACTTGGGTCTTCTGCTGCATGCTGCTGCTCTGGTTCCTCTGATTTGGCCCACCCTGCACACACGCGCGCGCACACACACACACAGAGAGCACTTAATTATCTTGCATCTAAACATTCTCCACTATTTTATTTTCCATTAATCAAGAGCTGCAGCTTACACAGTACAGTGATGTTTATGTTCTAATGTTAGAGCTCTTCCAAAAAGCTGTGCTACTTCGTCTGAGAATCTGCAAGGTCATGTACGGGACACGACTTTCCCCAAACGCTGAAAATCTCGTTCAGAAATTAGCATTGTCTACGTAAACAAAAGTTACATAGAAAGTCAATTACAAGGTCTCAGCTTTAAAGGAGTTGCAAATTAATTTTTGTGAGATCTTGAATGAGATTTTTTTAGTTTAAATCTCTGTTAGTCGGTTTTCACTACAGTTAATGGTTTCCTACAATACCCACAATACTTGCTCATAGTGGTGCCAGTGGGATTTAACCTTCACTTCATCTCTACCTGAAGCAGCGCATCTATGTGTATCCAAATGCACACTAAAAATCCAATAATTATCCGACTTGGGCAGTTAAACCATGTTTCGGCTGCGTGTTTCTGTGTTTGTGACAGACCTGTCCATCCTGGGTGAGATGGTGGTGCAGCAGCTGAGAGTGGGGCTGCTGGTGAGCAGGCAGGATATGCAGGAACTGAGCTGGAGCGTAACCAGGGGCACCGCCGGGGTTCAGAGGTCCTGTACCCCCTAGCGCTGAGGGCAGGTTGAAGGGAGGTGGTGTGCCAGCATGGAAACCCTGTTTATCAAAGGACTGCAACCAGACAAAAAAGAACACAAATTCTGCAAGGTAAACACATCCTTCAAACTCCTCAAGGATATCAAACCAAACACATGATGTGTGATGTAACAGCTGTGGTCACTACCTGAGTCTTGTTGTAAACAGTTCCGCTGATGTCAGGCACGCCAGAGTTACTGGATGTCACTGAGACACCTTTGGAGATACAATGTAGAATATTAATATTTAATCATGCAGATGTTAGGTAAAACTCTAAAATCATGTGTGTGTCTTTTAGCACCTTTTCCTGGGCCAGAAGCAGCAGATTTGGCCTGTGTCTGAGAACTGTTGCTGTACCCTTTACTGTATTCTGCTCCCGCTGGGCCTTGTGTCAGGTCATCATACCCTGAACATGAATTACATAAAACACATTTATTTCAATGCACATAAAATATCAGCGATTCTGATTGCACACGTCTATGACTCACCTGAGCTAAAGGTGTGCTGGCTGTAACCACTGGGCTGCTGGAATGGTGTGGAGGGGTTGCTCAGGCCCATGCTGTGCTGTTTAGCAGAAGCAGGAGGTACGAACATGGTGGGGCCGTACTGGAAGGCGCTGGGCATGCCGGGCACACCTGGGTAGTAGGGCAAACCTGTGTAGCTGTAACCAGGTGGCAGAGCTGGGTTCAGGAAGGCCTGCTGTGTGCTGTGGTGGGCCTGCGGCTGAGGCTGGCTCTGGCCTTGGCTCTGCGCCTGTGGGGGCTGAGCTGCCTGGGGAGCGTGAGCTGCTGACAAGGTAGTAGGGGGCGCCGGTGAGGTGGAGTCGCCCCTGCCAAACTTAGTCACTTCACCTTTATAGGAATGAGTGAGCTTTGGTAAGCTTGTGTAACACTCATTTTCTAAACCAATGTAACATCTGCATAGCCAAAGTACGACAAAAATAGCTTGTAAAAACTCTTAAGAAGAATAAGGACAAATGGCACTGAGATGGAGGACACCGGGCTACCTGAGTAAGGATTATTGGCTAGGCTCCCATCTCTGCTGGACAGAGTTGCAGTGGGTCCTGGGAATGTGATTCCATAGTAATCCTGCAGGACATGGAGCATGATTATAGTGGAATGATTAAACCAGACACAAAATCACATGAGTTTAAAAAAAAAAAAACAACCACTACTCTAATAAAAACAGAGTACCAGTCACGAGTTTGGACATATACCCAATACTACCACCTAATAAGTACATCATTTGCAAGACATTTTGATCTAGAGGCTTACACTCAAACTTTGTTTCCAACCTAGAATTCATACCAGATGCCATGTGTGTAGTAAGCAACTTCCAATCCACAAGAAGCTGGAATAATATCTTTCAACCTGTAGGACTCACTATTATAAATGTGAATACCCCATTATAAATAATATAAAATGTGGAAAATAGCAGTCCTTATCCCTAGAAATCCCTTGGATTAGGAGTTCAAGCATTTGTCTAGTACTACCTTATACACACACCACCAGAAAGAAAGAATAATAGCACTTCTCCACTGAACAGCCCGCTCAGCAACAAACGTGAACCCAGTGCTGTTCATAAATTTGTTTACTGCACTCCCAAACAGCCAAGTGTGCCAATACTTTAATCTTTATTGAAATTACAGAGGAGTGTGAGTGCAAACCTTGGAGCTGAATGTCAGGTGTCTTTCTACACTTTTTTTTTTTCTAATCATGGGATTATATTTTGCATCCCATGTAGTGCACAAAAAAGTGAATAGGAGGGCATCTGGGATTTGTCCTAACTAGAAAAAGGCTGATTTTACTTGGATCACGGGGAAGAAATGTAACACAAAACCATATCGATAAGAAAACATTACTGTGGGTGAATAAAACTGAATCTGAACCATTAAACTGCAGGCCTCTTAAATCCACCAGAAAAGGATTTGTGAAGTGATGCATTTTCTGAAGGAATTCCAGTCAGTTTTGTTAACCAGGATGTCTGTGGGACTGTCAGTCAATGATTTTCCCTATTTTAACTCCACCCCGGCTCACGTAGTACCTGGGTAACTACATTCAGCACAGGTACTTAAGTAGGGCACAGGTTGCTTGGAGGTGGAAATAATAACAATGTAGAGGACTGTGGGTTGAGTCATGCTGCACCATCTGGTGGAAAAGTACTATAAAATTTTCCAGCAGGAAGCTATTTCTCTTAGTAATCAGGTTTCACTCTCACCAAAATGCTGAACAAGATGGGTATGGACTCACCATTGGTAGCCTGGACTGCAGCATGTGAAGGTCTTCATAGCCATAGATTTGCTGTAGGATATTAAAGCTCATTGCTTTACCACATTAACTTCACACACAATCACTTTTCTACATTACACTCCCCATGTTACAGAACTCCAATGATAGTATGACACACACTTAATATCAATACAGTATCAACAAACTAATACATAAACAAGCCCATAAACAGCCAGACATTATACAGTGTACAGGAAAATGATTTTTTTTTCTTTCTAAATAAAAAGCCTATAATGGTTACCGGGTATGCAGGCAGGAGGCCTCCAGGCCCCATAATATACTGGTTGTGTAGCAGCGGAGGAACCCCCTGAGACAAGTTAGGGGGGGCTTTTCCTGTAATGCAACACAGAAAACCACATTAGCAAAGAAGAATGGATGCAATGCAGGAAAACCTCTCAACATGACAATTTATACAGCTAGCACAGTTGCCTCTATCTTCTAACTAAAGCTCTGCTAATGCATGCAAAGTCATACCAGTAGAAGAAGAAAGCAGGGGTGCGGTTCTGATGGCTGAGGGTGCGGTGGTTCCATTCCCACTGAGCCCAAGAGCTGCTGAGTGCAGACTGCTGTTCCCTCCACTGCTCACACTGTTACTGGAAAGAGCCGAGACTGACGCGGAGGAGAACGCCACTGATGACGCAGCCAGAGAATTTACACTGTCCACATTAGTGTACTGCAGGTACAAACAAGACGCATGGGGATGTCAACATAACAGCTGAGCAACTGATTTCATATGGCAGAGAACAAAATGTTATGATGTTATGGCTAGCCAGACCAAAACTGACAAACAGTGTTGTAGTGGAAAAGTCAATGAATGGTCATAGCTTTGCATCATTTTATCTTCAATACGTAAGAAATAAAATGAAAGTGAGTGCTGTTATAGGAAAATAATCAACAACAGGGCGGTGCTGTGACCCGATGCTAAGCAGAAGTTGATGATTTTCCTATTACAGCACTCCCTATGGTGTTTCTTATACCACAGCGAATGTTGTGGAAGGTGTTGATGCAGGATGTAGCTGGTATTCCCATCTTTTCTTTTCTTAGCAAGACTCCATTTTGTTTTTTTTAAGTGCAATAATGACTTGTTGTGGAGTTATGATGCAACATAAATAGTATGCAAGTATTTTGAAAGTTGTGACAATAGGCCGTGCGTGCGTGCATGCATGCGTGTGTGTTTTACGGTCATCATGCTCACCGTTAGTGAAGAGCTGGTGCCAAGGGCTGATACTGCAGAATGGCCACTGCTCACATGGGTACTAGGGAAAAACAGAGGGGGACAAACAGAAGCAATGTGTCACTCTTGTGCTTCCATTTTGACACGATGTCCTAGGGAAGACGTACGAAAGAAACAAGTTCACCTGCTGAGAGATGGGAGGGTTGCAGAGGGCAGTTCAGGTGCCAGGCTGGATAGAGTTGAGCTGTGGGGTGTAACTGAAGGGGGTAACAGAGATATCGGTGCAGAAGGTGCAACACTGGTGCTACTGCCTAAAGACGGAGACTCTGGCTTTGGAGTGGAGGAACTCGATGTGGCTATAAGCAGAAGAGAAGAAGAAATGTTTATGGTGTGGTGATGCAGAAAAATCACATCCAAAGCAAAATACAGGTCAAAGAAAACCCACTTACAGTCTAGAGCAGCAGAGGTCCTTACACCACTAAAACCATTCTGTTCAAGGAGAAACCAAAAACAGTCAATTTTTATCCAAAAAGTCCTCAGTAATGATGAAACATATCTGGTGGCATTATCTACTGTGCAGTTAACAGGAATCAGACACTCTCACTTACTGTCACAGGTCCAGAGGACTCCTTGCTCTGGGAGAAGGTCAGTCGTGAGTGAGGAGCCACTCCACAGTCAAAGCTGTTCCCAGCTGAGGACGCCACCGGCAAAGATGAAGAGCAGGACGAGGAGGAGGATGATGAGGAGGTAGAGGTGGGCACTGAGGCAGCACTGGGGGTAGTAAGGGAGGGAGTGAGAGTGGGTAGAGGCACAGAGGGAGGTGGGTAGATGCTGTCAGAGGAGGCCAGAGGCAGCAGCAATGGGACAGGACTGGCCAGAGATTCACTGGTGGGATGAACAAGCAATACTGTCATCAGTGTATATACAGGATCATTCAGTGTGCTATATTCAATTTATGACACTTACAGATTAGACTATACAGTAGGTTTTTAAAGACTCTGGTTGATGTCTATGGACCTCCAAGGGTCCACAAAGTATACTCAGAGAGAGTTTTAATAAAACTAGCAAAATGGCATTTTAACACTAACTGATTTGGGCTCTGTAGGAGGAGATTCTATGAAGATTTAAGATTTAAACATTTGGATTATGTCTACCAATTAACTGGGTTAAGCTAATAAAATAAATCTATGCTGCAATCATAAGGGGGTCTGAAAAGGTTCCCAAGCTCCAGAAGCTTGAGAACAACTGTTTTAGCTGAAATACAGTACGCTTTTCAAATATACAGTAGAAAAAAAACTGCACGTCTCCTAACTGACCTGATAGGTTTGGAGTAGAGGCTGCTTTGAGTCTGAGGAACGGGCACGGCAGCTTCTCGCGTAGCTTCACTGTTGCAGTTCTCAGGCTGCCCGAAGTCTGGCAATGCTGACTCCGAGCCAAAATCCAGAGCACCAAATTGCACATTGAGCCCAGATACATCTGCCGAGCCAGGCATCTCCACCGCAGTGGACGGAATCTATGTACACAGACAATATTTTCTTTTACATCACAATTATATGATTACTGTTACAAACTGTATCATTGCCACAACAGCGCAGTATTGTTTTTTTTCTATTTTTGTAAGTTCTTCATAAATATATGAGTTCAATCCACAGGAGCCCACAGACTGTATTCTCCAGAGAGGGGGCAAGAACAATGATGTACACAGTTCTCAGAGTGATAAACTGCACTTGTTTAACGTAAAACCATACAAAATATTTCTGAAAAGTTTCTCTCATTACTGCACAACTTTTTTTTAAATCCCGTTGACGAAAGCACAAAAGAATGACAAAACATACTCACCTTGGATGTGGGAGCTATCCTTCGTTTCTGTGTCTTAATCTGCCGGTGCTGCGTGCTGCTGACCTGCGAGTCTGCAGCTTGTGTAGGGGCCAGGTGGGTTTGAGAAGGCTCTGATGCTTTGGAGAAGGCCTCCAGCGGAGCCTGGTTGGCCACTGGGCCATTCTGCGGTGGAGGACTGGGCTGCCTCGCCAGTGGCAGAGATCCCGTGTTGCTCAGAGAACTCTGCTGCCGCTGGCTCAGCTGACTTAGCACCAACGAAGGCTCTGGTTGCATCTTAAACTCCCCTAGAAGACACAGTACAGAGAATAAAGTACTTCCTAATTGTTTTAATGGTTGAAAGCTGAACATGAATGGTGGCATAAATAATAGACTGCTGTTCTACTGGTTTGAAAATGATGATGTGAATGAAACTCACGACTGAATTGGGAGGGCAGTGAGGCAGAGCTCTGTGTTCCAGGAGGTTTGATATCC
Organism: Gogo arcuatus; assembly: GCA_028570945.1. Classification (NCBI taxonomy): domain Eukaryota; kingdom Metazoa; phylum Chordata; class Actinopteri; order Siluriformes; family Anchariidae; genus Gogo; species Gogo arcuatus. The sequence goes on from JAOTRR010000022.1 coordinate 5,308,273, forward strand.
CAGGATGAAGAGGGAACAGACATCCCTGTACCCCCCAGTCCTCCTACAGGGGCACAGTTGTCTCCCGAGCTAGGAGGCTGAGAGGTAAGCTGCCCAAGACCTGGTCCCTTCAGTTGCTCCAGTATCTGTTGTCCAGCGGTCTGTCCCAGCTTAGGGCCACCCAGCTCCCCAAATCCAGAACCCAGAACTGAGGACTGTAAACACAAATAGGACTAAGTGCAGAAGAAATCCTAGGACACTTTCATTGCAACAATACTATTCATTAGTGTTACACAAGAAAATGTAAATGTTATATGCCAAATGATTCTGTTTAGTTTTTCAGTCCATCTACCAGATCTGCACTCTACGCATGATTAATCATGGGCAATAATTTTAACGCTTCATCATAAGGACATTTTGATATATCTCAAACACATTCAAGTAAGTGAGTTTAAAGTTTTGGGTTTTTTTAATTAAATAAAAGTTCTTGTCTGTGTTACTTGGCACCAATCTGAAACACCCTCTTTCATGTTTCCAGTGCCTCACCAGGGTGGCATGTGCATAGCTGGTAGTGCCGGTTGTGGTGCCTCCGTTGCGTGTGGGCTGGTGGTGGGAGTTGGTGAAGACGAGGCTGTGGCCGAGCCCTTGAGACGAGGCTGGCTTCAGATTCTCCAACTCCTCCCTGCCAGCAGGCTTCTGCAGCAGAGATGCCAGGTCCAGACTGCACAAGACAAAACAAAAACATAACTGCTCAGCTGCCACCATCATTATAGGAGCAATCTAATTACAGCAAAAGGAGCATGGGCTGGTTATAACATGTGTAAGGTCATGCGTATTTGTCACCTTTGGCCAGGTGTGATATGGTTCTCAGCTGGAGGTGCACATGAGGAAGTGAACACCTTGGTCTCTGAGAGCTGAAAAGAACAAAACATAAATCATAAGCCACTAGTTGTCAACTCCTAAAATCTCTTAATATCATATATTCAAAATAAATAGCTATGGTAATAGATGGCTTGACCTACACTCACATCCTCAGTCCAGTCTTCAGCTGCCCAGTCTTCCAGAGTGTTGCGCCATGCCACTGTAGAACCATGATGAAGAAATCAGACAAGGGTGAAATCAGGGAAATCCTCTGCAAACTATTAGCTAGATCCTGCCACTAAAGTAAAAGTGGGGGTGTTTAAGTGCTTGTCTCTCTTACCTGTACCATCTGTGGCATCGTTGGTCCCTGATTCCCAGACGTCAGCATGCGAGTTGGTCGTGCCACTGTCCATAGTGTAGTCAGCTGGGTTAAAGGTCCTGCAGATTGAACATAAAAAACCTAAATGATTGTGACAAAAAGAAACTCTTAAATGGAGACTAAACCACCACAACACCCTGAAAGGCCAGTCGATGTGTGCACATATAGTACTGACCCCATTCCCTGTGCTGTGAACCTGCTTGCCCCTGGGGCACGGCCTCTTCCTCTGCCTCCAGACACTGCGCGCGCGCGCACACACACACACACACACACACACACACACACACACACACACAAGTAATCATTAACAAACTACCTCAGACACTACAAAGTGAGTGTGTCCATGTTTGCATTTGTGTACCTCGTCCTTTCCCCCTGCGGCTACGGTCAGATCCTTTCTCCACCGGTGCGGAATCCACTCCATTCTCCTCAACCCTCACTGACGACCGCAAATTTACACGTGCAGAGAGAAAAAAAAAAATACCCTCATATGTAAATTTTACAACATGCAAAATCAATATGAACGATTGAAACCAAGAAATTTGCTTAACATTAAAGGGATGTGCATTTGGCATTTTGACAATGAAAAAAAAAAAAAATTCACCATGACTCTTTGTATAGTTTATTATATTTGTGCCCTCAACAAAATAAACCATCTGTAAGTCTTTGGCCAAGATTTAATGGAATAATTATTACACAAACACGGAATCCTGCTATTCATGCATTAGCTTGATCAGTGATTGTTGTTACTTGGGGGTAAGTCCATTCCCAAAACATATACCCAATAGTTTATTCCATACAATAACAGCAACATCTAAGAAATGTCTAAGAACCCTCAGTTTCTCTTACCCGGCCGATTACGACTGGCCCCCTTTCCTCTCCGGTTTGCTCCTCCACGAGCCTTGCTGCTCTCTTTCTCGCCTTTCTTCTCACGATTCTCCTTGTTCTCCTTGCTCTCTGAGGAAATGCCGTCCTTTCCCAGGCTTTTCTTCTTGCCCACTGTCTCCCAAGAGGTCTAGAAGAGTGCAGAGACAGCCTTTAAAAGATTCATCAAAAGACAAATATACTGACGTATGCTGCGATATGTCAAAAGTTATGCTGAATAACTTCTATAAATTCTATTTGCTACTACAACATAAATAACATGTTGAAAACTAAAACGTGCAAGTCTGTGATAAAGTGGCAAGAATATTCAGCTCGTCATGCAAATCAATTAGGTCAGTTCACACCTATGAGGCCAAATCAGAGAGAAATTAATAGCTTTGGTTCATTTGCACATAATTAAACAAGCCAAAAATAAAATTAAAAAACATTTGCCAAGTGTGCACAGAAATCACAAAAATGACCGGTGCACAAAGAACATGGAGTTGGTGTAAAACAAATGATTAAATAGTTACATAAATAACTAGATTAAAACATAATGTGTATCATGTCCAGTGTTTGTTGGTTGGTCTAAATATCCAGAATACTTCACATTTCTGTAGCGCTATGTTCCGCGTGTCCTTCGGCTCAGTTTGTGTCTTGCAGCTTAGTTTAGACGTTTGCATCTACAAAACACTGCAACAAAAATACATGGCATGTTTGGGTAACTTCCTGCAGTCAGGTTGATTCAGAGTCGAATTGCTTTCTCACTGCCCTAGAGTTCATTTGGATGCAGACAAAGACCACCTTGCTCAGATGCTCTCAAATTGCTTGTTTTTGTCCAAGGTTGATTGCTGTGTTCTCACCTCCCTAAAAGAGGATAACACACCATGGCTCGATTCAAATGGACTAAACGCTGCATACGTGAAAGCACCCTAAGAAATTTTTGAATGTCACCCATTTGTTAAAAGGAGTGAGTCGCTACCAAGAATCGAATGTATGAACGTGATCTGTAATTGTAAAGGACATTAATCAGTTCATGTTTTGAGACTGTGGTGCAGGTACAAGCCTGTTCTGACCCAGGATTACCCACAGATCAGCTCACAGAAATGACCCACTTTCTATTTTAGAGATTTTCCAGAAATCAATCAATCACCTATAAGCATGGGCCTCACATTTCACTGGGTCTGTTATGTACATAATGTTAAACTCAGAAACATCAATCCAATAAAAATTATTTGTAAAGGCAATTTGATATTACTTCTGAGACCGGGAAGTTCTGGGTATTTCTAATTACAAAAATAGAAGACAGTTTTTTATTCTTTAATATCTATGTACACTATATGTCCAAAAGTTTGTAGACACCTGACCATAACACTTGGACTTCTTGAAAATTCCATTCCAAATGTAGTCTTTGCTGTTATAATAAATCACCACTACTCTTCCACGAAGGCTTTCCACTAGATTTTGGAGCATGGCTGTGGGGATTTGCTCATTCAGCCACAAGAGCATTAATGAGGTCATGAACTGATGTCAGGTAAGGAGGCCTGGGGCTCAGTTGGTGTTCCAGTTCATCCCAAAGGTGTTGAGTGGGGTTGAGGTCAGAGCTCTGTGCAGGAAACTCTAGTTCTTTTTCTCCAACCTTGGCAAACCATGTCTTCGTGGAGCTTGCTTTGTGCTCAGGAACCTTGTCATGCTGGAATGTGTTTGGGTTCCTCAGTTCCAGTGAAGGGAAATTGTATAGTATACAACTGTGCGCTTCCAACTTTGTGGCAACAGTTTGGGGAAGAACCACATACAAGTGTGATGGTCAAGTGTCAACAAATTTTTGGTTACATAGTACAACTTAATCCTCTAAAACAACCCTTAAAACCAGTGTGTGTTTTTACCGTGTCAGAGGTCCCCTCCAACAGGAAGTTGATGGCTCTGTTGACATCCTCATTACAGTCATGAAGAGCAACCATGCACTCATCCTGGTTCTTCCCCGTCACCTCCATGAGCTGCAAAGTACACAATGGTAGTATTTTAAAATACTGTACTAACTTTGAACATGTTTATAAAGCTGCACACAGCTTTCTGCTATTCATGTGATGAATGAAAGTTTAAAGATGAACCTGTGTCTCACCTGGTTGACTTTATCTTCAAAATCTGCATCATTCTTATCGTAAATCATCTGGGCAAGTCGGATCTGTTCGGCTGTAGCCTGAATGAATGAATGAATGAATGAATAAATAAAACACCACCACAACAAGAATAAGAACAAGAACAAACATTAGGAAATGACAGTGAAAACCAAGTTTGTGAATACGGCTGTTCATAAACCTAGACTTCCGGGGCTGTTTGTATTTAATTCTTACTCACAGACTTGTATTAAAGTAAATGATTAAACCCAGCCTGATGCACATGTTGAATGCTGGTCCGTACAATAACACTGAAAGCAAAGACAAATTACACAGTGTGCGTTTATGTATCAACACGTGTGCTTGGTGTGTACCTGAAGCTGTTTCTGTGGCTGTGTGGTCTGTGCGGATGTGGGCAGCACTTTCTCCCGAGTGCCCCGGGCTCGGTCGCCGCCCAGCGAGGTCATCATATATAGTATATACAAAAGAATGTATGTACAAAATAGAAAAATCTGGAAAACAAAAACACAAAGAGAAGTGGTTATACTTACATACTATACTATCTTACAAATTGGTTAACTTCAACTGCAGCCAAGGGAGATGTCCATTTATATCATAAACATAGTCCTAATAGCACACACACTATAATAACATACCATACAGCCACTCCCTAAGAGTACATCTGGAAGGAGAGTTCAAGTAATACTTCACTCCACTGGGGTGTTGTTTTTTTTAACATCTAATCTCTATCCATGACATCTGTAATATATTTGTGATTACCATGGCTAAGAATTTCAACACACTCCCCTGCACAGAGAGCAAAACAGAAGTTGAGGTGGTGAAAAAAAAAAAAATCCTTTTCTTTTTTAACGAAACATGCATTTACTTTCTTTGTTTGTCCTTTCAGAAATGGGACTACTTCATTAAAATGGAAAATTTGTAGTTATTTGTTAGCAATATAGACATGATCAACAGACACCACAAGTGTTTAGAGAAAGTCTAAAGTAGCTGGAATGACTTTGTACTGTATTACTTCAGTGTTTGAACCCTGCCTCGCCCTACGCCTATTCAGTGTAACTAATGATTGTAGTTTTAAATTCGCATTATATAAATCACATATTCGAAACATTTATTGATGGAAATCTACTAACTTGAATAAGACCTCGATTATGTATGGAATAAAACACTTTACGACGTGCTGTTATAGGAAAACAATCAATCAACGACTGCTCAGTTCTGATGGCGCTACCATCCCAAAGTTGATTATTTTCCAATAACAGAACGTCCCAAAGTATTTTATTCCTCTTACACCACCTCTTAAACTAATTCATCTTATCTGAGTCTTTTTCACTATCCCGACACACTGCACTAGTGTAGTTCAGCAAAAAGTCTGATAAACTTCCCCGTCCATCTACCTCCACTACACAAACTAGCATCAAATCAAATAGCCTACTATTCCAGCTCGTTACTGAGTGCTAACGCTAACCAGGTTTCCTATTATCCTTAGTATAAGAATTCTAAAAACATCTCCTCATGTCACCTTCAAACCTAACAAAAGGTTTGTTCAATGTACTTTTAAATATAAGGTCAGAGTTTATTTTATTTGAGATGCGGTTCATGACGGCAATCAAGACGACAGCGGAAAGTTTTAAACGAGACGGTGCTTGTCAGTGTGCATCAAACTACTAAACATTTTAGAGTTCAACTTGGAAACCTGACGGACAGGGATGTTTCGGCTCTGATGTGCCGTTTAGTGAATGTCACTTTTCAAGTCTTCCGGATGTACCTAAGATATGCAGCGAGCGTGTGAATAATCATGCTGCTCGTGATACCGCTGCTTCTGCACGTGCACGCAAAATTACGTGCCAAGTAAAGCAAGTGTGTCTTGCGTCAGGTCGTGAATTATTTTCCTAGAACACAAATCAGTGCAAGAAATATTCCTTTGTTTTTTAGTCACCGAGATAACAAAATATTCAAATGTTACAGTAGTCTTATATTATAGATCATGTCCATTTGGGAACCTCTGATTTACTGCACTATTTATAGAAGAGTCTAACGTTTTAATAGCCATTTTTAATAAATGGTGCTTAATGTCATGTCATTTTGCTCAAATGCATCAAAAAGTAGGCCTAAGGCTGGAAAAAGTCACATTAGAACAAGCAAGAGGATGGTAAGTATCTGTTTGTGACTTAGCTCATCAATTTATGTCCTTCAACATTTCTACAATTTATGGTCATGCATTCTCCCCCTTAATGTTCAAGCACATCATTGCATATAATTATGTCCTTCTGCAGTCAAAGGTGCTGTTACCAGACTCCACACTCTCTAATGAAAAGCCTGTTGTATGGAGGCTTACGGGAAGTGACTCCACTGTGAAGCGTTTAACCCTCAGAATTCGATTGAGTAGAATAAATAAGGAATAAAACACTTCAGGGCATGCTGTTAGGTACTGTAGGAAAATAAACGACCAATGAAAAGAGGGTGTCATGTCATACGAAGTTACTGTTACCACCCGAAAGTTGATTATTTTCCAATAACAGCACATCCTGAAGTGTTTTAACCCTCTCATACCAAAGTAATTTGCATGCGAGTACATTTTTAATTTATTACTGAATGACATGTCGTGATTTTTAACCACTTATAGTTACATTTAGTAACATTGAGTCTACAGCCTCTCTTTCTTTCTCTCTTCTTAAGTTAATAATAATAATAATAATAATAATAATTCCTCTGTCCTGAAGACTTTCCAGTGTCTGAAAACTTACTGAATGTTACACAGCACTGCCACTGGAGACTCCTTCCATAAATGCTAAAGAAATGTCATTATATTACTGATATGTTTTTCTTGGTCAACACATTTTGTTCTCCCTTTATTATTAGCTGTTACTATAGAAATGATAACGTATTAGAATGAGTGCATTAATATAAACCTGTGATTTGAATTATAGCTGGAACTACTGTCAGAGTTGTGTTCATAAAAGGTTTATCACCTACAGACCAATCAGAATCAAGAATTAAACAGTGCTGTGGTATTCAAATACATAGCTAAGTAAGTATAAACTGACTTTTATAAGTTAATCGTTAAAGGTGTAAAAGAGAAGAGATTCCAACAGCTGATTAGAGCCTGACAGATAAATCAGCGTGCTGATATTATCGGCTGTTATGAGCTAACTGCAGATAAATCGGTATTGTATCTGTGTTTATAACGGCCAATAAATGACAACAAAGAAACGTCGAGAGACAGGAAGATGGCTCCTTCAATCATGTTATGAGTGTTGTTCTTGTGTAGTTTGTCCACCAGAGGGAACACTGCAGCTCCACTATTGGCAACACTGTTTGGAATGCCACAAATCACAACAATCAGCTGACCCAAGCAGATTAGCCCAAGATGGAGATAAACTGTGACAACTGTCATGTGAAACACATTACTTAAACAATAATAAATATCCCCCATCACATCTCCTCTTAGCGTAAATAAGCCTGTATGTATTTTTATACATATGACTTATCACAATTTTAATATATTTTGTTGTACTTTTGTTCAACGTACTAAATTATGTCATGTTAGCTTGGTGAGGGCTCTGAAATAACGACACATAACAAATGTTCGAGAAAATCTTTGTTTATGCTCTGTGTTTCTGGAAGAAGAAAAAAAATTAAATAATCGGCCAATATATCATTATCGGATTTTTAAATATTCGAATATCAAAATCGGCATGGGTCTTCCAAGTCGTATATCGCTCAGGCTCTACAGCTGATCTCTAAGTGCAAAGTACGTGTCCGATACTGAGGTGAAAACCTGGACCAGTGTGGGATCGGATTTGACCGGCTTTCCCAAAACAAACT
>JAOTRR010000022.1:5316418-5328553 GCA_028570945.1 Gogo arcuatus
GATGTACTTTGTCATGAGCATACGAGACGGAAACTGACACAATTTGCAATGAACATAACTGACAACTTTCCCAAAGGCCATCCCAAAACAAACTGATGTACTTTGTCATGAGCATACGAGACGGAAACTGACACAATTTGCAATGAACAGAATTGACAACTTTCCCAAAGGCCATCCTCTATCTATTCTATCCTTAACTTAGCGGTAGAATCTTGCGTGAAACTGGTTTTGATTACTAAGAGCTCTGATATTGGTACTGTATTAAAAATAGGAAAAAGAAATACTGGATATTCACCCTTCCAAAAGTTTAACTAACAGCCTTAGCTTGAGTGGAAGTTTATTTAGCCTCATGTCTCTAAGTATTCACTGAGAAGAAACCTGTTAGATACATTAATGACATTTTCATTATAAAATCTAGAAAAGCATCTGATTTCTGCCAGAAGTAAAGGAAAAAGTCTCATCTGCCAAAACAAAGTAGCTTTGGTACCTCACTGGGCCCACACAGATTTATTACTCAACTCTTTTTTTATACTTAAACCGCAGATTCTTTTCTTTAAACACGACGTAAATAAGTAATATTTATAGAAAAGCAGAGCTTGGATTATGTTACATAAAACAAACAAACGAAACGGGAAGCGAGTCACGATTCAAACAAAGGATGGAGTTTATTATTCCATGTAACATTTCTAAGAACCGACTCATCAGGCTAACTCATTATTAACAATACAATCCCGAGTCGACTCACAGAGTTGACACATTGACAATGCTTTGTTTATGATTTTTTTTAAAAATGTTTTGTATAAATATACATCTGTAATGTAAACAGTGTTAGCAATGACAGCTAAGAAGCTACAGCTAGCTGGAGTCCTTTGTGTCCAGGCTGGCTAACTGCTAACTCGCTCCTGCTAGCTAGCTAGTTAGCCAAGTCTAATTTCCTTTTCGGTTCGCCTCAATTGTTAGGGGTTTAGCTAGCAAGCTAGCTAACGAGGTGAAGTTAAGCCACCTGGCTAGGTCGTAAACTCACAACCAGAGCAACGTCATTGCCATAACTGTACTGTTAAAATTAAATGAACTGCTCGTTAATTAAGCGAGGGGAGAAATACAGAGCCAGACTGTTACAGGCCCGTCATCGGTATTATTCAGAAAATGGCCACACACACACCGAACAGCCGGAGACGATGCTAGCACTTTGCCGGGAACATGCTAACGTGAACGGTGAAGAAGCTACATATACACACACGCACATATATACACACACACATACACACACACACACACACACACAAATATTTCCCATTATTAATTCCTTTACACACGGAACAATACAAGAAACATCCCAATCAACACATCACTGGCATATACCCACACGCCTAAGAGTTACTTTTTAAAAATGTATCTGAGATTTGTTTCATATTTTGTTAAGATATAAATATTTGTAAATATATTATTACCTGCTAACACGCTTCCCTCAGCCCAGCAGCAAGCAGACACGGTCACGTGACACACCAGGCGCGCGCGGCCGCCGCAGAACAACAGCGCTAAGGGCACGCGCACAGTTTGCCAAGAAACAATACAAAAACAGTATACACCGTGTATGCTCCTTATCGTCCATAAATACAGTGCATGGTTTAAAAAAAAACGCACCCTGACTCTGATCAGTTAGAAAGGACACCACCATGGGTTTTAATCAGATCATAGATGCAGTTTGGGAAGTAAACAGTGGTGTATTTGGACGCATATCAGCTGTTGTAGGTCTGGGAATGTAGAAGTAAGATATATACACTATATATATCACAGAAGCTATATATAAGCTATATACTGAAGCTTTAAATTCATAAAATTTCACCCATCCTACAGGATGGTGATGAACTGTGTGTGTTAAACATTATTGTAAGCAATAATATTCTCCAAACCTGCAAAATAAATCTATTTACAAACGATGTTTATAAGTCTCAAGTAATACAAGTCTTAGTAAACATGAAAGAAAGTGCATGCACTGAACGCAGCTGCATAACGGTACAGTGTGGCGTGCACGCGCATTGCTGAACTGCGCTGAGCGCGTTCACGACACGCCTCCTCCACCTTTATATCCTCCTTTATTCTATTCTGCTCTAATGTTTAAAAAAAAAACACTGCAAAACAGCTCTGTATACATAAATAAAGACAAGCCAAAATCAAACATGGAAGAAAAATACATCAATAGACTTTTATTCATTATTTTCTCTTGAAACATTTTCTTGAATTGGTTTACCTTGTTTCACAATTTTTTTTCAGACTCTGCAAGTTGTAAAAACACTCAGGTAGTGTGTATAAAAAAAGAGGGCACCACCAAAATAATGACGGTTAGTCCACACACATACGTTTTCAAACATTTACATAAAATGTATTCTCTCTATAAGATTTCCAAATGTGTACACATTTATATATAAAATACATTTTAAAAGTGATGGTTATTTGTTTAATATAGGGTCTTAACCACAATCTGTTCTATTTGTTCTAGTTTTTTTGTTTTGTTTTGTTTTGCAATGATCCATGAAGGTTTCATGTTTAAAAAGAAAAGTCGACTTGCAAAAGTCTTTCACAGAAAGACTTAGGAAAGGCAACGATGTAACGGACTACTGCCCTGCCTCTGCTCAAAAAGAGAGGAAGAGAAGCTGAATCGTCTTCCCCTGACTGGAGCTCAGAAGCAACACTGCTAACGAAAAATGACTGTACTTCAAGCAGCACGAGCGCTAGTGACGTACGAGGCCAGGAAATAAATTAGACCTGCTGAAAGAAAAACATAACAGCATTACCAATGTGATGTGTGCGTTAGTCTTACTCACAAAGCAAAAGACAAAAAAAAAATAATAATTTCAGAGAACACAAACAAAAAGAAAACATCCATCGGCGGCAATGTTCACGTTTCGTTCAGACATCATCTCTGGGCTTTTGTCTGTTTGCAATCATCAGTCCCTCTGTGATCATCATGGCATAATATGGCACAACAAAACTAAGTTCTACTACCAGTCTTTTTTTGTTTGCTCTTCTTCTACGTACTTCAGTCCATTGCAAGCAAGAGCATGGCAGATCACGGGGCTCATCAAATAGTCCATTCTAAAATAACAGACTTTCTTCAAGCCTCCAATCTTCGAGACGCATTACAGAAAATGCTGCAAAACAAAACACTACAAACCAAGCGAACATCCAAGATCCTGGAGAGGCTGTTAAATAGTTTAATATCTTTACACTTTGTCAGAGTTCTGAGGCAAGTCTCCGACTGAGGACTAGGTCTGAGCACAGGCCTCGCTGCTGCTCAAAACTCTGCATCGTCACACACGTAAAAGAAATGAGGAGCCAAGAAAGAGGCAGACAATTTTTACTAATACACAACATTTAACAAAAAAAAAACAAACAAACAAAAAAAAAAAAGTGAAGAGAAGCCTGTTGACGTTCTGAATCCAGTCAAATCAGAAATGGACAGATGAATGAAGACAGACAGAAAGCTGCAATGATGACCAGTCTGTATAGTGAAGTTTAACAGGGATGGCGAGAAAGCTAGCTCCAGAGCCCTGCATAATTTCCATGTAGCCCCGAGCAGAGAGGTCCTCCGGCTACAAACAGCTTGGTTCCAGAGTCATCGTAGCAGTGTGTGTAGACAGCGTTGGGAAAGGAGCTGATATCTGAGAAGTAGCTTCTCCACGTTTCGTCATGATTCTAGGACACAAAGAAAAGAAAGAGGACAATATTGCTTATGACCTTTATCCAAAATGTCCTGTAGGCTTCAAAACCATTCTTGATATCTCATAACTCAGTATCAGTTACAGATTTTGAACTCTCGGAATGCCTTAATCAGAAAGTATTATTCAGGCTCAGGTTTATTTCGCATATCTAAGCAGGCTTAAGTTAATCGTTCGCTAATGAAATGACTATCGTGCCTTGGTTACAGTTCAGCAGGTTTCTTAAGACTAATTCTGCTGTTCTCACCTGGCATTAACGTGTGTCCTGGGTGATTGGATTGTAAGTCTTGAAGACACATTGTGATCCGATCCCTCAAACTGCATTACGTTTAAAGTGTGAACACGAACGCATCTCGATGCTTCCCGGACAGCAAGACGACCAACTAATTGACTAGACAGAAAATACGTAATCGTTTCCGAGACTGCTTGGAAATCACCCTCAATGGTAGAGCTCTCTGCTGCAAGACTAATGGATAAAACCGATACTATAACGGCAGACACAAAGGCGGCTGCTTTTCCTGGTTTCATTCGTCGTCTCATCTCTCATTCAGCAGACCACGTATTTAAAATGTTTGAAACAGTCCATAAAGGTACATGAGATGATTCGTGGGACATTTCTGTCTGAAAATAAATGCAGTGGAAGGCTGCTGTAATAAACGTGCATTTCAGCCTTTCTCCAGTGGAAACGGTGTATGAAATCCGATCACAACTGGTCACTAGAGACTGGGTCACAATGCCAGGTGTGAACGCCTACAGGTCTCGGCTGTCCACTTGTGATCCGATCACCCAAGGCGCATGTTTATGCCAGGTGTGAACGAGGCCAAAGAGGAAGAAAGACAGAGATAATCAGAGAAACAGACAAGCACACTGACAGACCTTGAGAAGAGAAAGAGAAAGACAAACAGAGAAAGAAAGAGACAATTAAGGCCAATGTATACTTCTGCCTCGAATCTATGCTGTAGGGTACGACGTAGCCGTGTACCCTACGCTGTAGCCTGACGTGCACCTCTCCAGAAATCTAACTGTGTGTCACGGTGAAATACAGAGCTCACGTTCCACTCTTTTTCTGTGTAAAAGCAGGAAATTCTAATTTGTTTCACGCGATAGCACCTCCTAGAAGAGACACACACCTTATGTGCAAGCATAAATGCTTCACCCTGCGCAAGTGTCGGTGTAGATACGACACAGAAGTATAAATCGGCCTTGAGACAGAAAGAGACAGATAGACAGAGAAAGAAACCGGGAGAGAGACGGACAGGGCAAGATTATTTTTTCCCCCCCTTCTGCAAAACGTCAAACATGCATTTTAAATTATGTTCTAAATACTAATATTGTTGGTCTACTATTGTTATTTACTATTTAGGGTAATATATGAAAAACTGAAATATAAAAAAGCTAAATAAAATGTTCTGCAATCTAATTAGTCTTGGAAAACGAACGTGAATCTATGTCTACAACACATATGTATATACGTTATGCAAGATTATAGCATCAAGAGCTCTGTACCAGCCAGCCTCTCCCCGTGGTGAGCTTGAGGATGCCATCTGCAGGGGTCTTCCGGTACCCGCCGGGTGAATTGGACGGACCCTCAAGGAATCGCTGAGCCCTGATGTCATAGAAGAGCAGGGAGCCTTGGCCTGTGCCTACTGTCACTATGTGCTCGTAGAAGCTGACAGAGCGAATTCCTGTTCATGTAACATATATACAGGATTTAGTGACTACATAAAAACTATTTAAAAAAAAAAAAGAAAAAAAAGAGAGAGAGCGTGAATAAATAAGTACGATTGTGGAACATACCACTGCCACGTTCTCTGGAGCTCACAGACTTTATGTTCTGGGAAGACTGCCGAGGATCAAGGAAGGACACGTGAGCCTGGGAGCCAACTGCATACACAGACCAGTCCAGTCCATACGCCAGGCACACGTTCTCCTTGCAGTAAGGAAGCTTCGTAGAGAGCTCCTGAAAACCAAGAACAGGAGAATAATAAGAATTAGATAAGAAGATTTACAGGATTAAATGTAGGAGAGGGCTGTGCTGCAGAAGGAAGAACACTCTACCTTACACAGGTTGTCCTCCGCCTTCCACAAATGGAAATATCCGTCTAGAGAAACAGCACCCAGCTCCTGATAGAAAAATAATTTATAATATATAATGAACATAATTTGTAAATCACGTAGAAGCGATGAGGACAGAGACTGACCTTATGGCTGTTGTTGAAGGCTAGGGCACGCACTTTGCAGTTGTGCGGGTGCGTGTACTCCTTAGGGATGTCTTTAAGGGCACGGTGGGAGATGTGGGCATAGCTGGGGACCCCTTCCTCAGCCTGCTGTTTATCTGCCAGACTTAGCACCTCTTCAGAGACCTCCCACAGTCCCATGGAGCCATCCCGGGAACCTGACACAAAACACACCAATGAGAAAAGATTGGTATGTGGTAATCGATAAAACACAAGACAATCGAGAATGCATCACAGAACGCCAAAGAAGGACGTATTGTTGCCTGAGAAAAATGCTTCATGTGGTCCAAAAAATAAAACACTTCAGACTTTCCTTAACTGAAATGCTTCTCTTTTATATGCAAATGAATCCCAAGGCCCAGCATTTTTAAATATTCTAATCCCTGAAAAGTTAAAAGGGACAAAACTGCATTTAAAAACTTGTTTCTAACTGCGGCACAGGAACAACCGAGATGTTGATAGTCTCTCTCTACCAAGCATAATCAGTTCGGTGTGTAATCATTCACGGTGAGAAAAATCACACTTAGCTAGAAAGGTTAGAAAGCAGACTGACTTTTTTTTTTTTTTTTAAACCACATATATACTAAATATTTTTAGAATATGTTTAAACAAACAAAAATAACCTAACACCCGGTCACAATTAACAGTTAAATCCTGAGCAAGTGTTACAATTTCCTGACTCGGATTTAATATCCTGATGAAACACTGAACAGTGGGCCTAATTTATCAAGCTGGATATGAACAGATTTCGCATAAATCATTAATATGCATAAATCAGAGTGCTTACACAAGAAACCTGGTATTCATGAAAAAAGATCGCGTAAATTCAGGGAAAAAATAATAACTGTATCCTACTCGCGCTCCTGAGTGTGTGTAAACCTCGACTTCAAATCATAACTTGCATGGATTACTGTACTTTTATATATGGAATATACTGGTGAGTATAAATTGCTTGTTTATATTACGTTTACAGCATTTAGCAGAAGCCCATATCCAGAGCATTTTATAGAAGTTTGGAGACTTTGGAGTCTCGATCAAAAACACCTCATGCTAGTTCACTAGGTCAGGGACTAAAAATACCATCAGGAACATTTTGTTATGCCCAGTCATTTTATATTATTGGCATTAATTAAAGAATATGTAAAATAAAGAAAAGTGAGCCACCACAAACCCATAAATTAAGACAAATCAAACTAATCATTCAATTACAAGAAAAGAAACGGCGCCGTATAAACGGAGGACGGGCTGGTCTGTCTGCGCAGAGCTGTAAACAAATGCCCCAGCGGATGGAGGAGTTAACGCTCGCCATTTATTATTATTATTATTATTATTATTACAGTAGTATTACATATTAATAAAGGTTTTTCTGCCATAGTAAAGATTAGTGAAGCTGCCGCAAACATTACAGTTAAACACCGAGGAAAAGCTGGTTTCAGCTGACTAGCCATCATGACCATATACAAACCATAGGGTTTCATGATCTTTGAGCTGTTTAGTTCACATCAGCACAAACACTACTATAGGCAGCATTTTTTCCTACTCGAAAAAGGCCATGGTCAGCTAATAGCTGCTGTTTTTCCTTTTCCCCGGTTCACAGATTTGTTGTATGAAGGATTAAATCTGCTGAGCAGGCAGCCATTAATCAGGTTGAATGCAAGCCTGTTACCTGATACAGCCATGGTGTCACTGATCCAGGCAATGGAAAATATCCAGTCATTGTGACCATCCTGAAAATAATAATAATAAAAAAAGTAATATTTCTCATTCTAATTAAAGTTGTATAAAATGTATAAACACAGTACATAAAATTCTAACAATTTCTTTCAAAGTCAACTGAAGGCAGACTCACATCGCCAACACAGACGGGGTCTAGTGTGGGCAGTCGATAGACAGCCAGGCTGTTCGGGTTATCTCCTCCCGTGGCCAGTAGGGTGCGTGAAGGGTTGAGCTCGATGGCGTGGATGCCGCAGCCCTGCTGGGCATCCAGTCCACCAGCTAATCCCTGGTTTTGAAAGACCGGGTTGCCCATCGCACCCATGCCCTGGGAGCCTCCACCCTGTCCCTCTCTGTCCTTCAGCATCGGGATTCTGGTAATCTGGCCCGTGAGCACGTCGACCACAAACAACTGAACAAACAGAGAACAATGCAAAAAGAAAATCAACATGCAGTATTCATTTTGTTAAAAAAACAACAACAAAACTTTAATCATTATAGTGACAAATTTTAGCAAACTACATTAAAAAAAACTGTAACAAAAAGGGAGGAGCTAAGAAGTGAGGACAGGAAGTAAGACAAAAAAAAAAAAAAAAGGTGGAACAGTAACAGAAATGAGAAGCACCTTAAATGTTACACTGACTACATTCCTAGGTTAGCATGGTGCTGCAAATAGTAACATTCAACTCTCACCGTGTTGCACTTGGTCCCGCACACCACCTGACGCTGATTGAGCCATTGAGAGGCAAACACCTTGTTGAGGCAGCCCAGGGAGAACTCACGCTCTCTGAGGATTCCCGGGATGCGTCCTGCTGCGAAGCCACGCAAGCTGCGCTGGAACTGCCACTCGTGCTGCTTCTGTGGACGAAATTCCCGTCCGCGAATGGCGGACACCATTGACTGACGGCCCTGCCACCACTGCTGGGCATGACGTGATGAAGAGGATACACGGGCACGCTTATACACAGACTGGCACCAATCAAGCTGGGAAGATAAGGGCGCAGTTAGCATTAATACGCATTATTAAGAAAAGGCCTATTTGTTATTAACATTTTCATTTTTAATAAAAGGAATATTTTAGTTAGCAGGTATTAATTATATTTTACTCCAACCTTTACAAATGTGGGTGGATAATTATTGTTGGTTATTAAGAAAATGAAACAAAAGGGGTTTTTTTATTTAACAAAATGAACTTTTAAGTTGATAAAGAATAGGAAAATAAATGTTGCGGGAAAATCGAATCCTCAACCCGACATCGTGAATCGAATCGTCAATTGATTGCATCATTACATGCCTAATTAAACACACTATCATGATTGCAGTTTTCTGTAAATAAATCTATTATACAGTAACATGATCATATTGCCGTGTGTGAAGCAAACATGAAACACAGGGGGAAAACTCGCTTGTGTTCATTTATACTCACTGTTCAGTGTGAGAGGTTTATTATAGAGAATTTTCTTTACTGATGACACCTGTCTGAGAAACTAACAGAGTGAATATGGCACAGCAGTGCACACATGCACAACGCATAGACAGCTCATGGGAGGACTGTGTGCTAGCACATCGCCGTGTGCCACGTTTACCCAGTATTTATACTTGGAAGTATAAACCAGGCTTTACAGCTATATAAAAAAAGAAAAGTCATTTCATCACTTGCCTCTCTTTGAAAGTTAATTGCAGGGGTGTAATGATACATCATGACAAGATGTATCACGATGCCAAAGTGTGACAATGTGCATTGTGGAAATGTGCGATATCATTCTATTAATTGTGGATTTAATGTAAGGATCCAAATCTGCACAACTCCTAAAGTTAAAGTATATACAGAACACGCTGGTTACATGATCACGTTGTTCCGTGGAGAGTCTGTGAGAATTACCTGCATTTCTTAAGTGATCAACAGCCGGATAGCTCCGGATTGCAACAACTAACACGCATTATACTTTATATGGGTACATGACCATGTTATAATGGTTACAAAGAGCTCGTCAGTAGCTTTCAAACACCACCATCTCCACGCCTCTGTGATCTACGCTACCCGAAAAAGAATCCGCAGAAATGTGCCATTTCAGTCGACTTTGGAGCAATGTTTCAATTCTCCATATCACTGTTTATTCAATCAAAATCTTTGGGAGAAATTGATTTTTTTTTATTTAAATGATTTAAGATATAGTGAACTTGTAGTACCTTTTTTTTTTACAATATTAAACCTCTGCTGACAAAAATGCACAAATGTTTCGCATCGATTATGATTCAGAAATTAAGAAAGAAAGAAAAAGTCTTTTCGGTCATTATTTTTCTTCATTCAAATTTTGTTCAACTTTTGAACACAGTATCATGAACCAAATCCATTCGTCCTCAATCCTGAAGAAAACTTACTGACCATCACAAAGCACTGACACTCAAGACTCTTTCCTTAAATGTTACGTAAGTGTCTCCTTACAGAAAACTTCACCATACCAACAACTAGATGTTTTCATTTTGTGTTAAACATATGACTTTAAGTCAGAACAGTGAATGTCACTGGAAAACGGTGAGCTCTTTGTTTTTAGGAGCTAACAGCATACATAACCTGACCATCACTAAGTACTTCACAAATATTCAAACAAACATATTCCATGTGTTTAAATATGAGGGGAGAGATAATGTAAAGATCAGTGACTCAAACATTTCACAATCATTTATAAATATAAGTATCACTACTGAATTTATTGTAATCCACACAAACATAGCTAACGTTAGCTAGCCACCACCACCTCCATCTGAAAACAACACAAAGCCTAGATATTACTCCTTACTCAACTTTCTTCCTAGCCTCTAGCTAACTTAATAACTACACAAAACTCAGCAGCGTTATTATTTATTAACTACCTTATCAGGTATGCTAGCACGTTACCCTAGCTAATCAGGGTCAGAGGTGTTAGCCTAGTTACATAACCGACAGTTTAGGTAGGCTGTTAAGCTTTAGGTTCACTCGAAGTGTTGGCTTTACACGGAGAGTCGTTTACGTTGAAATGTATTTATTTTCAACTTGTTCAGAAGAATTCGGTTAATTATAATGACAATACCCAAATAACGCTACAGCGCCAGTTAGCCAGCTAGCCGGTCACTGTTAGCAACAGTACAAGGAAACTCGTTGTTATTACTATGGTCTGGATAAATTGGTCAGTATTAGCTGTGTGTTTTTAGCTACTAAATGTCTTTAGAAAGCTGTGAATTAATGTTTGACCGGGTTACAATTCATAATAACCAGCTAAAAACAGCGCTAACGCTAGCTAGCTAGGTAGGTAAACCATAAACAGCGTTAATGCTAGTTGTAGCCCGGTTTAGCCGAGACCTACCTGTTGTTCCTTGAGCTCCCCTGCCTTCCTTTTCCTGCTAACTGTTTTTCTCGCCATAATCCGACACACACAGGTCCCTCACCCACATGGAGGGTGACACTGGGAAGTGGAGCATATAACGGCGCTGACGGCGTGGAGGTTTCTTTAAAAGCTGTAGATGTTAATATCTTCTGAGGCCTTACCAACCAGCTGAGTTGCTATGGCTGAAGTGTTTGTGCTTCGTTCCTGGCACCGCCCCTCCTTGTTGCGTCATTACCTTCTGGGATTATTTTTTTTTAAATTCCAACGTCATCACCAACGGCAGCGACGTAGCCAACGTCAGCAAAAAAAAAAAAAAAAAAAAAAAAAAAAAAGGTCGAAAGTTTTAACCCACCCGTATTCGTATATATTCCGCGTATTGGCTAACAGCTTGCACGGATGTATAAGCCCTGCACTGATTGGACAGTTCATCTGCAAGGACCTAAGTACTAACCAATCGTAGAGTTGAAGGCGGGTCATTTATTTGCATACGGGTGGGAAAAAAACACCGTACATAAAAAGCGTGCCTGTGCATTTCCAGTGTTAAATAACGTGATATATGTATTCATTTAAATTAACACTCAAGGAAAAGGAAAGAAATGAGATGTTCAAAACGCGCATACGGGTTTGATGATTAAGTGTCCACAAACGTCTGGCTAAATAGTGTGTGTATGTACACCAGTGACTGTAAACAGAGACTCTTCTCTGCTGTAAGAACATGGTCAGGGTAATATCTCTAAAAATTGAAGCAGCCACAGGTCTAGCGCCCCTGCTGGCTGGCTGGCTACAGTATAATGTTTAGCACCGCCCACCCCCATGTGTTTCAATAACAAAACAGTCTATTGTACAAGTCACTTTTCTCGTCTTTACTGTCTTTCCATCTACAGTGTCTAATTCGAGTAGTTAATTTTTACGACGTTGATATCTGCACATTTTCTTTTATCCCCCCCGCCCCCTTTTTTAAAATGTTATTTCACTATATCGTAAGAAGGCGTGGATACACGGGAATGAAGTGATTGACAGCCTGGGCGACGCACTGTACCTTGGTATTAGTCAAGTCAAGTCAAGTCAAGTTTATTTATATAGCGCTTTTAACAACAGAAT
>JAOTRR010000022.1:5397240-5407451 GCA_028570945.1 Gogo arcuatus
CTAACCCCCAACTGCTCCCCAGGCACTGTAGCATAGCTGCCCACTGCTGTGTGTGCGCATGTGTGCTCATTGCTCACTTGTGTGTACATGCAGCTGTTTACTGCTCCAGATAGGTTAAATGCAGAGGAGGAATTTTGCTGTGTACATGAGTACACAGCAAAGTACGTGACAAAAATAAAGGCGGCTTCTTCTTCTCTTATCCAGAGCAACGTACAACAAGCACACACACACATACCCAGCGCCTGGGGAGCAGTTCAAGGGCACTTCAGTCATGGATTTTTCTGCCAGTCCAGGGAATCAAACCAGTGACATTTTGGTCCCAAAACTGGCTTCTCCTGTATTCTCTTTCTTGAACTTAATAAGCAAAAATAAGTGGGTTATGTGACTGAAACCTAGAAAGGGCAAACTCTTCTGTCCTGAACACTCTTCCATGGTGGAAAACTTACTGTCTGTTACAAAGCGCTGACATTGGAGACTCCTTCCATGTCACCTAAACGTATCCTAAAAGTAAACTTCAACATCTCAATGATTATATTTTTTCTTTGTTAAACAATTTTTTTATTATTAGTCTTAGATTATGTGCAGCATCTGCCATACAAGTTCCTTTGAATGAGTTAGTATTAAAATAATAACAGAATTAATCAGAATTTATTTTAACCTATACTTTATGCTAATGTGCATTAGCATTCGTTTCCAAAGGGTTATTGAAATTTAGCTTAACAGCAAGCCAAATGTAATGAAGTGTTGTTGTTTTTTTATTGTGGCCTTTCAGGAAATTCTCTTATTCACAACTCTGTTTAAGAATTTAAATGTGATGCCTATTAAATTCATTACTGAAGAATTCACTTTGTAGTTGTGATGTGACTTCAGAAGAAATGGACAATCTAATAACTGAAAGTAATAGCCAGAGGGAAGAAATAGGATAGGAAAATATGAATATCTGGAACGATGCTGCCAGTGTCCCTATCGGCTATTATATTTAAGCAAAAATGAAAACAATGCTAGATCATTTTAAGCAGCTGCATTGAACCTGTTCTGAAAATAAATCATCAATCTGGACACAGCTATAAATATGGACTGGCATATCATCCAAATCTGCTGTGACAATTTTAAGCAGTTGCTGCCAATACTAGTGCAGAACAGATCCTGCTGAATTGAAACGAATGAAAGTCCTAAAAAACTTACAAAGACCACAGTGAATTTAATATTTACCAAATGAACATGACATCAATTTAATAATGTCAGTTTCATCAGTTAACATTTCTTTACGCTGTTTTATTGAGCTGTGCAATAAATGGCCTCGGGCATCGCAATATGTTTCCACAGAACTCGTGTGCATCAGAATGAATTCTTCTCTCTTTATGTGATGAAATAATGAGGTCAAAAATCTGCATTTTTTTTTGTTACAGCACAGTAAAGTGATGGAGACTTAACATGAAAAGGTTCGCATGTGTTAAGCTGTGCGTGTGTAATTGTGCACTTCTGATGATGCTCCCTTGCAGAAAAACCTAAAATCTGTGCCGAACACCAACAAATCTTTTAGTCAGTTGGAGTAACTGACAGATAATTGAAGCGTAGTTTGGATCCACCACAGGTACATTTGTCTTTCATAAGCATTTCACAGCATTACATTTTTCAAATTTTTTTTTTTTTACAATCCCAAGAAGGAATCAGTGTCAAACAGTCCTGCTGGCACCCAAATTAATTTCCAACCACAAATAATGCTAGCTAGCGATGTTTGTTGTGAGCACAGCAAGCTATGTTAATTGTTCAACATCTAAATCTTGTTCGAGTAGGTGCTGCTGAGTTGTCTTCCCAGCCTAATTGGCTAATGCTAATCAAGGAGGGCCAGAGCAGATGCAGTTTGTCCGACCGATGGGGTATTTCTGCTCAAGTGGCAGAAGGGTATACCCAAAAGAAATGGGGTTTTCTCAGCAAGGAAAAAAAAAACCCCAAGTGGGTCACCATTACATCTTATTTTTAAAGTATTTAAACATTTCTTCTGTGGAATGACCAGAGGTGGGAACTAACGAAGTACAAATACTTCATTACTGTACTTAAGCAGAGTTTTCAGGTATCTGTACTTGACTTGAGTATTTATTTTTCTGACAACTACATTTTAACACATCTGTACGTTCTATTCCTTACATTTTCAAATCAGGCTTGTTACTTTAGTTTTAATGCATTTGAGGGAAATTATGGATTATTTTTATTTTGCATCATTGCGCAGCTTCCCAACAAGAAGACCAATTTCAACCTAAATTTATGGGACAATAACAGAAAAGATGACGCTGAATAAAACAACCCAATCTGGCAACCCTGACTCTGAATCAAAACACAAGCTGCATTCAAATTTGGCAAACACGTTTTCTTTGAACTTTTAAACATTTTTGTGTAAAAATACCAAATTGCTCAATTTAAATACCTAACGCTTTAGCTGTATGTGATGTATGCTCTTCAAACAAGATATTAGCAAGCATATAAGGAGCCTAGTAAAGTAAGGATAGTTATAAGTTACCGTTATATACAGCTGGGTTGTCAGTTAGCACATTGTACATGAAAGTGGATTATTTGTCACAAAGTAATTGGCATTTAAAATATTTGCAGTGGAGAACCTTATATACAATATTATTTAATAATTAATTTAAGAAAGAGTGGGTCTGCCTCCTTCCGCATGCACACACCAACCCCTGAATATATTATATATTATAATTCCATGAGGAGAAACAGCCAGTAGAAATGCCCTTCATAGGACTACTTTTTACTTTGAGTACATTTAGAGCCTGTACATTTGTACTTTTACTTGAGTAAAGAAGTTGGATTAGTACTTTTACTTTTAGCAGAGTATTATTTTTTTTTTTACAAGTGTCTGTACTTCTATTTTAGTAAAGAATGTATGTACTTTTGCAACCTTTGAGAATGGGCAGTCAGCTGTTATTTCATATCAGAAAGTGATTTGTTTCTGAAGGTTTCAAATAAAGGGAGTGGACAGATATGTAGCATCTTTACCAAAAGCTCTGAAGTCACTATTTAATCTGGTTATAAATTGACAGATGGCCTACATCCAAAATATTTTAATTCATATGCAGCATCTTTGAGATCTCATTTTTTCCCCCAGCTTTTACATTTGTTACTGAAAATTCTTGTTCAATAAGCTACTATTATAGCATTTCATGTTCATATTTTTATATAAATCAGTGACCACTCTTTTAGATAAACCTTTCTTAGAGTAAAGGAAGTTTAAAAATAAAGCCTAGCGGTTCAATAAGAGCAATAAATCCAGGTCAGAAAGAAGCATCATCAATATATTTTCCAAGTTCACATTTTATTGAACTCTTGTAATGCATTTATCAGAGGAACATGTTGGAAATATAACAATCTTCATAAACCCCATCCCACTTTTAAATCATAAGAAGGAGCTTGGTTCCCCACCCCTGCAACATTATTTTTTTGCATGTTTCAATTTGTGCCTTTTAACCAGCACTTAGTATCACTTCCCTCTCTAAATGGTTAGTGTCAAACATATTTAATGGTCTCTTTGAAAAAGTTCCAATTTAAGTATGAATGTGTTAAAGAATTTGATCTCTGCATAAACCAGCCTAAGAGTGGAGTTGCCATGTTCAATGAAGGGACACCATTTGGAGAAATACGCACTGGGGCTCAGAGTAAAGGAGGGAGAGTGTGTGTGAAAGCCAGAGAGATAAAGAGCTGCTTGACTCCACTAATGAATCATTACACACATTTGGCTTCGTCTTCCATTATCTGGTTCCGGACCACAAGAGTAATGTAAGTGAAAGAATAAGTGTCCAGGAAGAAAATGGGTAGGAGGAAGGATGCGTTTTTAACCGACACACCACCCGACCTTTTCCTATTCAGCTCAGACAGCAACCGAGCAAAAATACTGAACGGGATTTATTCATTTGTACCCAAAACTCCTTATTTTTAACAAACAGGATTCACAATACTACATTCTGGGCTGATTGCTGCACAGTTTGGCCCACAGCTGATTCTTTTCCACACATGCTAGTGTAAGAATACTCAGAAATAACAGCGGCTGCAGAATTGTCTCCAATATCTACTAAGACTTTGCATATATCTGTAGTGATCAAATATTCAAATTGGATCTGACTGCATGACAAAACAGCACATTCATTCCCCAATCAGACTAATTCTGTATTTTTTCCCCCCCTTTCTTGTTTCAGTAAAAGCAAGAATGGAACATAATGATCCAAGATGCTAGCATTTTCTTTAAGGAAATTCACTGCGTATTGTCTTACAGAAAGAAGCTAAACCAACAGATGCAGTTTATTTCAAATCAAAACATTTTTTTCCCCCAAAAAAATATTCGAACACAGGTTTTGTAAACAAAATTTTCCTTAAACCTTAAGCATCTTTTTTAAAAATGTATTTCATGAAAATAAAGACTTGCATTTAGATCTGATCACCATACATAATTTACTTGTCAAAATTAAATCCGCAAACTTTTTCCATCCGAATTTAAAAAAAAAAAAAAAAAAAAAGGGAAAAAAAGCGCAACAAAAACAGCATGCTAGTCATTACTTATAAATAACTCTGTTTTGAAACTTATGGAATAATTAAGAATACATTTGAAATTGTGATAAGATTATGGCTCTGGTAGTTCTGCCTTAAAAAAAACAAAAAACAAAAAAACAAAACACTACACAACCTTGTGTTCGTCTGGTGCTGTGGAGAGAACACGCACGCACGCGTGCACAGATACAAAGCCATCCTCTGTTATCATCATTCAAAGTTAAGGACATGTAACAAGCCAGGTTGATCACCAATGCTCTGGCGGTTCACAGGCTATAGCAGCTTTTTTTTTGGTTTTCATTTTCACTTTTTTCCCCCCCACCTTTATGTTCTTTTATCCACATTTCCACCCCCTATTCTCACAGGCCAACTTACCCAATTCCCCCCCCCCCCCCAGGAAAAAAAAAACAAACCCCCACATACTTCCCTCTCTTTCTCTCCCTCTCACACACACACTTGATCGCTCTTGCACACACTCGCACATCATCTCAAACAAACACTGACAATCTGTCGCTATTTTCCGTTGTCTCACGAACATTAGTGCGCTACACACACGCACGAAATCACACACCCCTTCCACGGATGTGTGTCTGAACTTTGTCACTGGGTCACAGTTGTTTCTTCTGCTCCGGGCCCCTGGAACACAGTCGGACTCCACATCCTTTGTGTGTAAACGAACACGTTAAGGCACCATTTGCACGGTGAGCGAGAATACTGCTGCTGCTCCTCAAGGCAGGGTCCCGAGAGGAAGGGAATCTTATGGCTCCTGGATCCACGCTCCCCTTTGCCATGTACCCTTTTTATTTATTTATTTATTTTTTAAATACACACTGGCTCAGCTGCCCCTGTGCAAAAGGCTTCAGGAAGTCAAATAGACACTGTATATTGTAAGGCCCCCGGCAATGCATTTGCATCCAGAAAAGAAACGAAACCTTATCATCCGTGGACTCAATCTTCTCCTCCCATTCAAAATAAATAGATCTTCCTTTTTTTTTTTTTAAATACAGGTAGCTATATATATAGTATTTTCTTTGCTTTGAAAAATGTTTAATTCTCTGTTGTCCTTTTTTTTTTTCCTTTTAGAGTCTGTCAAAAACAAAACAAAACAAAAAGTCTCCTGGACATGCATGACATCACTAGCAGGAAGAGTGGCTCTCTTCTCGTAAACAGTGGAGGCAGTGGTCAGAAGGAACAACAGGGAAGGAAAGAGGCAGGGGGGGAAAAAAAAAAATATACTAATGAAATGTAGACTTGTTAAAGGGGAACAGGGAACAGGCAAAAGATCAGAAAGAACCTACAGGGAGAAAAAGGAGAGGAGGGGTGGAGAGATGGGAGGCAAAAACAAAAACAAAAAAAAACAAAAACAAAAAAGAGGCTGTCTGATCCCCTGGCTGCCACTAGTTGTGGTCTTTTAGGCTGAGAAGAGCTCTGATTGGCTGCTGGGGTCCCACCACTTAACGCCAGGACTGCGCCCTCCGCTGGTCAAAGTCAGCAATAAGCCTCTTGATGTGGGCCAGCTTGTTGTGCAGGTACTCACAGCGCTGCTTCTCTTCATGGTAATTTGGGTTGTGCTGTACGCAGACAGTTTACATTAAATAACTGCATTCCACCAATTTACATTAAGATTTTCAATAATGGTTATCCTTTTAATCCAAACTCACTTGTTTGACTTTCTTGTATTCTTGAAGCACCTCTTCATGCACCTCCTGCAAAAGAAATGTCAAAAAGAGTTAGAAATGAGATGTTATTCAAACCATCTGATTTTCGCTACAAACTAGAGACAAAAAAAAACAAAACAAAAAAAAAAAACCCACCACACCAGGGCTACAATGTGAAATGCAAAATGCTTTGCAGAAAAGTAAAATCTGCACTGCATCGTTCTTGCATTGCTTTATCTCCGAAGTGAAAAATCAACAAGAGTTTGTTTTTTTATTTTTTTTAAAAAAAGAATTAAACATTTACTTTGCATCAAAAGGTAATGCTGGTGCGACTGGAAAATTGCATGCCCTGCTGTGTTGCACTTCATTTTCATTAGTTCGCTGCAGTCATGCCACACTGAAACGCAGTCACTGTTCAGACACAGCTTTGAGTCACACACTAGGGTGTGATGGGAATCAGAGAAAGGCCTGAAATTGGCATTTTCCAGGAGGCGTTGCCATCCCTCATTGTTTCATCATTCCTACTGCATTGATTCTTGAACCCTTAATGATCAAGCTTTTCAGGATTACTACTAAAACATGATTAAAATGATATGAATAAATATATTTACAGGTGGTCCTAGGAGTTATCAAATTTCTTAATTCTTACAAAAGCAAGCCCATGTGAAGTACAATTTTTAACTGAAGATATAAAGTGACGCAAGAGCAATGTGTTGCAATTTTTTGTTTTTTTTCAGTGGAGCACGTTGTCCTCAGGTCACAAATGAAAATTAACACTGTAGTAACAGTATGTCTTTTTTAAAACTAAACTCTTTCAAAACATTTCACTCATATTCAGTACAAGATTAAGCTAACTGACCACAAAGACACATGTTCATAACCTGTAACACATTTAAAGTGTTTAAATAGGGTGTCAATATTTATTGCTGCAAGGGAGTTAAAAGGAGGGAATCTCAATTAAAATGGCTGGGAATGTGCTTTCATGTTAAACAGGAAGCGAATGCTTACTGGTTGCTTTACTGTGTGCACAGAGGTAATACAGGGCTTTAAGACTTTTAGGGCTTTAGTTAAATGGCGAGCATGTATCCATACCTGGTACTCTTTGGTTCCGGGTAGCAGGCGTCTGCACTGAGTGTCCAGCTGTGTGAAGCGCCGTGTGATGTTCTCCACACGAGCATGAAGAGTGCGATACTCATCGTACTCGGCGTTAAAGTCATTCTTGTAGCACTGCCTCTGATCCATAGACACTACTGCAGTGTATTTACTGCCAAAGATGGAGAGAAAACACACACACCCCTCCATCAGTTTGCGATGCTAAAATAAACTGCAAGTTATTAAATATTAATACATATTTACTGAGGTAAAAAAAGAAAGTGTGTAAACTTACGCTATATAATCAGGTATCACTGGGGTGGAAAGTTCAGTGAACTCAGGTTTGCTTGTTCTGTCTATAGAGAGAACAGTGACAAATAAGACATCTAAAGGAAAATGAGTCATTTCCAAGAACAGGATCATTACAGAAAACAATGACAGACTACCCATGTAGACACACCTTGACCTGGAATTTCAGTAACTCAAAGATAAATAAGCTGACACTTATTCAGTAAGTATCAAGTATTCTATTAGGAAACCATTTAAATAAAATGTATGGATTCTCTGATCACCATTTCACTAAGTAAACAATAGTAAACAGTGTGCAGTAAAATCCAACTGACTAAAACAGGCTGAACAATATGTTAATGCTCATATTTACCAGCATGGAATAAAAGCACCAATGCGAAACCCATGTTTTGCTATGGCTGCTATAGTGATGTGAATAGCTTCTCATATCAGATCTACGGACAGCGAGTAAAGGCCTCTGAGCATACTTCAGAGACGATGTTCGGCTGGCTTCCATGAATAATGTTACTGCCAAGCCTCCACGCAACTTTCATTTGCTTCACTCGCAGTGTCGTGCACAAGGCAGGCAGCTGGACGAGCTCCGCAGATTACCACGCCAAGTCTGCGATTGGTCATTACAAATGCATACGTCATGAAATTGTCTGGAGTACTCAATGCAACGGCTAACACAAAAGCACCGAGTATGCAAGCTTGTACACTTCTAAAGGTGGCTCCGTCTTCATGCAGCTCTTGTAGTGTCATCTCCGCTTCAAATAAATAAACAAAATAAAAGGATGACTCTTGACCTTTATAGGTCAAAATGGTTTTTGACCAACCAGATGCAACTACACTCTGTATATGAACTACTGATCCATTCATGACCGCTGGGAAATCAGTACTGAATTCATGAGCTGACGGTGTAAAATTACACCATACACACACGAGTACAGTCCTGTTTAAGTAAAAACTGTATTGTTGATCATGTAAAATGGAAACTCTACCTTCTCTGTGCAGTTCTGCATCTGAAGGGCTGTCCACATTAGCTGGCAAGTGTTTCTCTGCCTCGGCGCGGGGTCTCTTTCTTGGCCTCTCTTCCTTTTCAGCCTGTCCCTCCCTGTGCCGCACGCTCTCGTCCTCCTCTCTTCTATCCCGCTCCTTGTCTTTGTGCTTCTTTGACTTCTTTTTGGGCTTTTTGCTACTGTTGGCTGCTGGGGATGTGGCGGAGGCTGGGAGAAAGTTGGAGCTGGGAGCGTAGCGTTCGGTCTCCTCCCCGCACGTGGAGCTCTGGTCCAGGGGCAGGTCCTGGGTTCCGCGGCCCTCGGGCGTGCTGGGCGAGTTGGAGTTTGAGCCAGAGGGAGGGTGGGACACCGGGGGCTGGGACGAAGGGCCTGGGCAGGCTGCGTTCACTGGAGGAGCTGGTCTTTTCTCCTCGGTTTCTGTAGGCGGGCGGCGATCTGAAGAACTCGGAGGTCCTCGGCTGCTGAGGTGGGAGATACGGGGTTTCTTGGACATCAGAGGGTCAATGAAGTCACCCTGAGGCTGGCGCTTCTAACAGAGATAGAGAAAATGGCCAGAAGAAAATTTTAACTACAAAGTAAGTAAAATGCATGTCTGCAAGAAAAGAATAAAAAACTAAATTGCCATAAACATGGCTAACTCCATTTACTATTAAGGGATTTTCCATACCTGTGGTGATGATAGTTCTTTTGGAGAACTGCTGGATGAGAGTGAATCAGCAGGCAGGCCCAATTTACTGAAAAAGATGCAAGTGTTTTCACTTAGAAACAACAAGTTTAGAATGCATTCCAATCAGGCTGCTGTTGAAAGGCTGGAGGGCATGTGGTCAGACAAGCAGCTGAGAAAAGACTCTCTGAAACAAACATCCAAGATGTCTATCCACCTCTACAGGGACTGGACACAAGGAAGTTTTGAATGGGTGAGACTTGGTATTGAGTTTCAAATGAACTGAATGTAACCTACATAATATACAGGAGTCATCATTCCTGCAGCAGCTCTGTGATGATGGCTCTCTAACTCCAAATCAGTTCCTTTCCAAGGGTCATTCTTCACCAAATGTGCTAGTACTCTCAAACAGGCTGAGGGCTTACCGAGCTAAGATCCGGTCCAGCTGAACACGCTCATCCTCAGAGTAGCCAGGCCAGTCTCTCTGGACCTCACGGTAAATGAAGTCCTTTAAGGAGTACGAGTTATCCTTTGGGTTCAGATTGGCAACCTGGAAGTAAGGGCCGAGAGAATGGACTATAAGAATATTACTTTACTGTGCATTTTTATGCTGACCTGCAGCACCTCATTAGAATTTGAATTTCCCTTCAAAATGTTTCATTTAAACATGGCTTGTAAGAACAGTAGCCTGAAGAATTATTGCTACCCTTCATTTAATTAAAAAAAAAACAAAAAAACAATTCCACTGAAAAATAAATGGGGGCTCCCAAGTGGAGCAACAGAAAAAAAGTGTTTGCCCTGCTATCCGGAGAGTGCAAGTCTGAATTCTATCCATGGTCAGGAGTCAAGGGAGCAAAACTGGCCGTGCTCTCAGGGTGGACGAGATATACACTCACCGGCCACTTTAATAGGAACTTGTTCTTGATTGTAAGATTCCTG
>JAOTRR010000022.1:5427538-5443814 GCA_028570945.1 Gogo arcuatus
AAAGAGGGAAGGACTGGAAACACTTTCTACATTTCTACATTGTTCTAATGAACTATTGGAGGTTAAGAGCGATCGTTGGAAAAACCCAGGACCTCACAATGTCCTCTGAATGGCTTGTAAGCAGCATGTGCATGTTTGTAAGCTGTTTGTTGTACCATAGTATGGTTTGGGACAGAGACACATGTTTTTCTGACTATAAAGAAAGCGTAAAGCAGGTGAGAGGGAAGCATCTGGGATGAAAGAATGATATGGGAGAGGTAGGAAAAAGGCATAAAAATAGAAAAAGATTGTACCATATGGTGCTGGTGGCGAAACAAACAATATTACTGCCCCTGTGGTGATATTTTGTGCTTGTGGAAATCCCATAAGCACAAAATTTATTTGGTGGAAGATGCATGACTCCCCCACTCTAATTCACAGTTTACGGAGTGCACAATGACTCACAATATGGGACGCACTAACACATCCCAGAACTGTATATCAGAATAGCCAGTGTTGGGATGGAGTCAAGATGAGCTACACATGAGAGAAGAGGATACATGTGGAGCAGCAGTCATTTTTAAAGATAGAAAGACTGTGAAAATCCAGGTCTGGTTAATGTTTGACCAGCAGAGTCAGTCAGCTCGGGTACCAACTCCATTAAGCCCTTATCACATGAAAACACAACTGTTTGAGCTATATCACTTAGCAGACACAGCTGGTGTGGCCGGTCACTTGTTTAACCAGAGCAAACCAGGTTGTTCCTGTTTCATTTAAAGGGAAAGATACACAATGCTCACAACTGGAGTTCATTCTAGTAACTTGTTAACACCTAAGGGATTTATGAGAATAAAAGAACCATTGTAAGTGTTTGTTTTGGTGTTATTAAGGCTTGTTGGAAGTCTTTAAAGTGGTGCCAAGTGGTGCTGGAGAAATAAGTGAAATAGAAGTACAGTACGAGGAACACAGAAATGTATTGTATTGCCTGAAATGTAAAAAAAATTCATACATCCAAATTACAGATATCTACTTTGTGTATATTTACATTCATTCCCAAGTTTATCAAAACAATACAACTTACAATTAAAGAGAGGATACAATCTAAGCAATTGAGTTACAGGTTTTGTTTAAGGGCTCAACAGTTGCTTCAGGCAACCCAGGGATTCAAACTCAAAATCGTCCAATCACTAGCTTGGAATAACGCAAAATTAGGATGATTCTTGTAAGGTATTGGTAGATCAGGAGTTAAAGTTCCAATCACTAGCTTGGAACTTTAACTCCTGATCTACCAATACCATACAAGAATGCCAGTCATTTAATAAATGCCCCAAACTCTGGAATCCATGGAATGTCTTCTTGCTGGTTGTAATCTTGATGATCGTAAATTAAAAGGTGCCATTGTTATTATTATTAGCCAAGGTGTGATGTGTATTCCACAACTGGTGAGTACATATTAGTTTAACCATTTGTTTACAAAAGCATCTCGATAAAATGAAGTTATGTTATCTGCAACATTGTTATAGTATTCCAATGCCCTCTGTCAGGTTCTACAATGTTTTATGTAAAGTATCTTGTCCAATCTATAAATTACCCAATTAGTTAGCAAGCTATTCAATAGCTATTAAATTGGCTAGAATAACGCAAAATTAGGATGATTTTTTTTAGCAACTCTTTTTTGTGAACGAATTCCACTAAGAATATCTCTAACACTAGCATTTGGCATACACTGATATCATCACAGCAATCAAATATTCCTTTTTGTGTCATCAACACAAGTATTCTGGTTGTCCTCTTCTTTCCTCTCCTCAGCAAGCATTTGTATCTCCCTTGTAGTTGCCAGTTGATAGGCATTGTCTCCCTATAGAGCGGAGCCTCTGAGTGGGCACTTCAGGGACTCCAGGTGACTCCCACCAGTTGTACTCTGGTGAAAGGACACATGTGGGTCTATGATTGATCAAATAGCGGTTCAGGTAACTCTCCTCTAATTCCTGGGCTCGTACTCCCTTCTCCTGGTCCTGTAGGATGAGTAGGGAGCATGTCTGAGCCATGGCTAACACCTTGGAGCACAGGCCTCCATAGAACTCAGAGCTGTAGTAATAGTCACCTTCCTCCTCTGCGACATAAGCTTGTGAGTCTGGGTTCTTCTCATAGGGGTAAGAGTACCTAGGTTTTCCATAGAACAAAGGATGGATTGTGGCCGTCAGCTTCCCCAAGATCTCTGCGCCAACCGGGTTTGTGAATTCCTGGTCAACGTCAATGCAGTAGACATAATCCACCTCCAGATTTATCTGCTCCTTGATGAGGGTTGCAAGCAAAGCCATGCGCCGCAGACCGAGCCTGTCCCAGCCTGGCATCTCAGCTACAAGAATGACACGCAGCTCCCTGTTTAGCCCCAGCTTCAGGGGAGGATCCAGCTCTCGTGGCCTGTCAGTCAAGACGTAGTAAGTGACATAGAAATTGACCAGGAAGTAGAGTTCAGCAGAAGACAGGAGGCGTTGTAAGTAATGATTATAGTTCCCAATTGCCAGGATTGCCAGGCCAGTGCGGGCACCAAGCTTGGCAAACCCTTCTCTGCGCCAGACCGCGGACTCACTGTCCCCCCAGACCAGAGGGGCACCCCAAGGTGTCACCACAGGAACCTCTTTACCATACAATCCTGATCGTCTTTGCTGCACTCCCGGGAACAGAGACATGCCCGGTATAGGAACAGCAGACACTCTCTTCTCCCTTAGAAAGTCTGAAGAAAATTTCATGAGTACAACCATTTCTTAAGAATTCTTAACTTACGCCAACTTATGACTTCCACTGATTGTAGCTACAATAACTTGCTATTGCCCATGCTTTGGTACACATATTTGATATTGCATATTGGTGTGTAAAGATCATATCCTCAACTGAAACCTTGATTATGGCATATGGACCAAATATACAACTGGAATATATACGTAGCTGCATTAAGACAACATGAACAATTGGAACCCAACTATAGTAGTTCAATTTTGTGACAAAATGTCCAATGGAAATCATTACACCAGAACCAGTTAACAAATAGAACAATACTTATAATGTTTTGCTCAGCAGGGTTGTTCCAGCAGCTTGGATAATATGAAATAGACACGTAAACATATAACTTCTGGGGAATACTCCTTTATGCTTTTGATATATAAGGTCCTTAAAGTGATATTATGCTCCACAAGAAAATGATACTCAGTAACTAGAGCTCCAGACAAAAATAGAGATGATGGTTATTTCCTTAACAGGGCTGACAGTGTTTTAATAAAATGGTTGTTGCTCTGTCTGCACTTATCAGTGCACTTTGATGCAATAACTCCCCAAAGTGCAGATGCAGCGAGAGCGATCTTATTAAAACAGAGCGAGTCCACAAAAGGAAATTACCAATGTTTATATTTAGCAACTTTTACTGATTTTAATGTTGTTTTAGGGTGATATATATCACTTTAATGACCTACATTCTGCTTATTTTACCAGTCTTGAAGTTTTATATCCTGTTTTGCTGCTGATTCTCAGGATCACTTGAACCTCAGTTGATGGAAGATCTAGAAGATCCTAAATATACACTGTTTTAGACAAAATTAAGAATACTGTTGATTTTTTTAAAAAAGTGAGCTTAAAAACATACTTGATATGGCCAAACGTATGTGGACCCCTGACCAATCCACATCCAGTCAGGACATGATACTCTATAATTATGACATCATACATTTCTAAGTTTCTGATATCATACTAATGATATGTCATGCATGATAAGCAATGTCATCATGATCTCTCACTGTTACATCAGTTTGTGATATTTATATGGTGTCTTCCGGGAAAGCTTTCAGAGAGCATTAGTGATGTCAGGCACTGATGTCAGGCAAGGAGGCCTTTCATGCAGTCAGTCTTCTAATTCATCCCAAAGGTGTACAGAGGGGTTGAGGTCAGGGATCTGTGTAGGCCACTTAATTTCTTCCACTCCAACCTTGGCAAACCATGTCTTCATGGAGGTCGCTTAGTGTACAGAGGCATTGCCATGCTGGAACAGGTTTGGGTCCCTTAGTTTCTATGAAAGGAGTTTGTAATGTTACAGCATACAATGACGTTCTATACAATTGTGTTCTTCCACTTTTGTGGCAACAGTTTGGGAAGAACTACATGTGGGCGTGATGGTCTGGTGTCCACATACATTTGGCCATATAATGTATATTACTGTGAAACTCCATTGAATATTAGGAATGCAAGTTATACACTCTCAGAAATGGTTCTTTAAGAGTTTTTGCTTCCTGAAAGGGTTGGATAGGGTTGGATAATGCTGTTGGATTCGATAGTGCCTTGCATAAGTATTCATCCCCCCAACTTGAACTTTTCCGCATTATGTAATACTCTAAATGAGATTTTTTACCATTTGATTTACACGATAAGTCCAAGGGTACTTAAACAAAAAAAAGCAGACAGCTGTTGGTTGCACAAGTGTCCCCCAGCCCCCCCCCCTCCCCGTGAATGGTATTTACTTCTATCAGCTTTATGCATGTGAAAATACATAGAACTACATACTGTACAGTGTCCCAGCCAGAAGGACAAGCCAACTAACCATAAGGGTTCTGCAGGTTTGAGTATAGTTTAAAATATACTTGTTTATGCACAAGCTGCTATACTGTATATACACAAAGGTTATTATAGATGATAAATAATGGTCAGTTTATGCATTAAGTATCGTTTGCTCTGTTTTATGTAAAGCAGTTAGTTTTTGGAACTGTCTTGGATTATTAGTGAATCTTATATAATCTTATATAATTTTTAAAAGCCAGCGACAAATTATCACCCTGTTTGGCTCAGGAATGTGCCTGTGGGCTAAGAGGCCTTGGAGCCTTGATTGATTTCAAAATTGTGACATGGACAAGATTCTGCACTTACAGATCAGTCCAGCCAGAAGGCATACACCCAACACAAGCAGTGGCTTCCGATTCCCAAAAGAAAATCCTGTAAGAATATACCATCAAATAAGTATGCATGCACTTCCATGCCATTCTGAAGTATAACACATGAAAATGAATATAGTGGTGAACATAAGATGTTTGATGCATATAAGACTTTTGATGCGATATTAAACTTAACTGTACACTGTTGCACAGCTTTAGGCTCAAGTTCATGTATGACAATTTAAACTTGCGCATTAAACCTGTTGAACTGAAAACATTTGGTCAATGTATCAACGTCTTTGTGTGTGCCGAGATCCTGCAGAGAGCAGAAAATGAAAGGAATGCACATTTCAAAACGTCCCCACAAGTTGTTGAGTGATAGCATGCATCTGTTTTTTTCTAACTTTTGAAGAACTTGGAATGGGACACTGTAAATGCTAAAATATACTGATGAAAGCATATTGAAAATGCAAAACATAAATTTTACAGATTAGCAGTGCGAACAGAAAGAAAAAGATCAACTCTGGATAAATATGCAAGCCAGGAAAAAGTGAACAAGAGAGATTAAGTAGTCGAGTGAAGAGAAGTCTCACTGACCTGAAGGCAGCCTGCAATATGGGAACAGTGCCATATCTCTCTCTCTCTCTCTCTCTCTTTTCTCACTGCTGTTGCCTTAGTTTTAATCCAGTTTTCTCTGTCACCCCTCTCTTATATTTTCCTTCTCTCACTATACCCGTAGTTACATTCTCATCTGTTGCTTTCTTCCCTCTGTTTCTTCCCTCTCCCTTTATATTGGGGGGGGGGGGGGGGGGGTTAAGGAATCTATTCTGGGTCTAACCCACAGCAGCCAGATGTTTAAAGCATCCTAGTGAACAGATTTCAGACTGAAAAGAGAGAGGAGTACAAAAGTTGGGTGGATAGATTGTGCTGAAGGACAGCATGCAGATCTGGTGTGGATATTACAACATAATGTAATAAGCTTTTGACTATTATAGACATTAATTAAAAAATGTGATCTTCAGTGATATCTATGACCTGATTTTTTTAAAAACCTCTTTCATGTTAAATGTTGGTTTAGTTTCATTTTGGTGAGCAGTTTCGTACCTGCTGATAGTGGAGCCAATGGGATTTAGCAACCTAAACAGAGTGATGCAGCAGCACTTTAGTAATTTCATCTGTCCAGTTCTCACTTCCTCATCTGCACAATCTGCTCAATCTTTCATGCTAATAAAGATGTCAAAAGCATCGCGCTCGTCATCTCATAGATCACTATCAGTCAGGTCTTTGTTGTCTCCACTACTTCTATGTTGGATTTCTTGTTATAAGAGGCTAAACCTTGCTGGAAAATGGTGGGTGAGAAAAGAAGCTTACTCTTTTGTTATGCCTTATGTTTGAGATTGTTGATTTTTTCCCCCTCCTATTAAATGCCATTGTCCATTGCGGGTCGTGGGTGAGCTGGAGCCAATCCCAGCTGACTCTGTGCGAGAGGTGGGGTACAGCCTGGACAGGTCGCCAGTCTATCACAGGGCTAACACAGAGACACAGACAGCCATTCACACTCACACCTATTTAGAGTATTTAGAGTAATTTAGAGTAACCTGTTGACCTACATGTCTTTGGACTGTGGGAGGAAACTGGAGCACCCGGAAGAAACCCACACAGGCATGAGGAGACCATGGAAACTCCACACAGAAAGGCCCCGGTCAACCAGTAGGTTCGAAACCAGAACTGGTTTGCTGTGAGGCGACAGTGCTAACCACAGCACCACAGTGCCACCGCACAAATATTTCAATAAACCTAAATTCATATAATGGTTTCTCATGTTTACACCACAAGATGGCACTATAACCTTTTATACAAACAGGCTAGGAAAATATCTGCAATTTTAACATGAACTCGCCTCTTTTGATACTGCAGGAGCAGACTTTACAAGGGAGAGAATTTAGGACTGTGTGTGTGTGTGTGTGTGTGTGTGTGTGTGTGTTAGTGTGTGTTAGTGTGTGTGTGTTAGTGACAATCATTTTTCCCATAATGGAGTCTGGGTTAACCCACAGACCTACACACAGATCACAAAGCATTCTTTTGCAAGATAACTTTACAGTTTATTATGATGAAAAACCATATATTATAATATTCACACATAATTGAAACCGTATTGGCTTTTGTAAACAACTTTAATCAATCAACATATATAAACACTGACTACACAGGAAAATGAACAAATTACAGGATGCGTGTTAATGTTCTTCATTCTCTCGCGCTCTCTCCAACTTTATATTCTCTTATCTGAATTTTATATTCTCTCAGCTGGCAGAGAAGCAGAGCGACAATCACAGAACCAGGCAAACTCAAACTAAACCAGGCTTTTGAGGTACACTCCTGCTGTAAACATAAGTGTCAATGCGTTTGTCTCATGAATATATGAACCAATGAGCATCGTGATGAGCAAACGTTGCAGCGTTCAAGCTTGTTTTACTAATAGCAATCACAGACAATAACTTTCAGGTCTTTATTACAATAAATATGTTGGATTTATTCATGTATAGTTTGGAAATGATTCAAGAGCCATACATAACACAAAACTACCTGCAATAAGAGTGGTTCTTCTATGAGGTAAGATGATGTCAAGGTATAGCAGGATTGGATAACTCTTTTTCTTTTTCTATTCATTTGCATAAATTACTAGGAATCCATAGAAAAATAAATCTTTATTTCATATCATGAACTGTTGAATATACAAAATAAGCTGATAGTCCCCTATATACGTCATGATTTCCATGGTGGTCTAAGAACTCTTTTAAATATTTCATTGTTTTCAAATCCTTTGAGGACTTTCCAAACCCATGTGGCCTTGGAAAGTGAAACATTTTAATGATCTGCTTGGGTGAAAATGAGGTGCTTGATTTAAAAAAAAAAGTTGGGGGGAACCCGCAGAAAACTGCAGTATTTGAGCAGAGTTGAGTTCATAAAGTGTGGATCGGAACCAAATGATGGATGAACACTGGTATATCAAAATATACTGCAATAATGAATTTATAATAATTATTAACATATCTTTATCTACCCTGTATAAAGAATCTAATGAATCTCTTGTTAAATATATGCATATCTGTGTAGGCTTTAATTTATTTTTTCCTTAATAACGTTTAGTAACAGATGAACGTAAGAGAAGTTGAATAGATTTACAACACAACTTTATAATCACTTTTGCATATTAAATAGAATACTATATCATTAGGTTCTAAAGAAAATATTTCATTGAAGTAGCACATGCAAAAAGTGGAAGTGGCAGTGAAAGCAGCATAATGTAAGCAGCTATAGGGCAGAGAAGGCCCGGAATGCGAAAGGACATGGTCACAGGTCACATGACAGGAAGTAAAACAGCATGTTAAAGGAGCACCATACATTCAGCTGAAAGCAATTACCACATTCACGTCATGTCGGAATTACTGTGGGTTAGGGTTTTCACCTTGTCATGTTGAAAAAATAAAAAATGTAAAAGGTATAATTGCATAAGTATTCACCCCCGATGTTGTGAAACCCTGAAATTAATTCTTTTACAACCAGTTACCGTCAGAGGCTCCTGAGTGGTCCAACAGAAAAGCGGTCATCCTATTGTTGGGGGATCTTGAGTTCAATGCCACAGCCATCCTTAGCCAGGACTCTAGAAAGCAAAATTTGCCATGCTCTCAGGGTAGGAGGGATTGCATTACTCTCCCCATCACATGCCCGCATCTGTGAGCTCATGTATGCAGAAGAGGGTAGATAGCTCTTTTTTCTGAGTGTGTTAGGTTGCCCTGTCATGCAGCATGAGCAGTTTGAAAAGATATGGAGGTTGGCTTCAGATGGCATAGAGGAAGAACATTTTTGCCCCACCATCCCCAATTGGTAGCTGCTGTGTGATAGGGGAGTGTTAGCTAGTAGGTCGAAAACTGGCAAGACCAAATTGAGGAGGAAAAAAAAAACCCTGTTGCCATCAGAAGTCAGATCATTAGTGCAATTGTCATGTGATCTCAATATAAATACACCTGTTCCTGGATGGACCCAGAGTTTATTAGAGAACATACCTAGACAAACAGCATCATGAAGACCAAGGAGCTGTCAAAACAAGTCTGGGTCAAAGTTCGGGAAAAGTATCAATCAGGGTTTGGTTATAAAAATATCACAAACATTCTGCAGAGCAACCTTAAATATATTTTTAAAAATGGGAAGTATATAGCACAACCATGACTCTACCCTAGTTGAGACCATCCACCAAATGTCAGCTGTTCACATGGTAAGCATAACCCGGACACACGTGAAAGCTGGGCTTTATGGAAGAGTGGCAAGCCATGTGAAATCCTATTTGGAATTTGTCAAAAGGCATATTGGAGTCTCTGCAACCATGGAAAATAGTATTCTGGTCTGATGAGGCCAAAATGTACGTTTTTGGCCTTGGGACAAAGCGCTACCGTGGCACAACACTACTCATCACCCTGGACAACATCCCGACAGTGAAGCATGGTGGTGGCAGCATCAGGGTGAGTTTTACTTTGTAACATTATAAAATGTGGAAATGGTTAAGGGGGGTGAATACGTATGCAAGGCACTGTATGTATCATAAAATATACAATATTATTTAAATTTTTAGAGTTTTTAGCTGCAATATGAAGTTTTCATATTTTTCTGAGTTGATGTGAATGCGGCAATATATGATGAGCAATGAGAACTGGTCATGTGCACAGCACAATAGATGTGACTAAGGTATACAAAACAGAAATAGGCCTTAGAGTGATTACAGATGAGAAAGAGTGGTGACAAAAACTACAAATGTGTGTAAGAGTGAATCTCTCATTCTGTGCCTGGCTCTCATCCACTTATCCATATGCTTCTTCTCACTTTCTGCCACTACAAATCTTCCCTGCCCACATGATGCATCATCCTACTTTATATTATCTCACTACATTTTTTTTCTATTTTTACCCCTGTACCTACTCCTCTGACCTTCCCCTAACCTTCCTTTCCCCTCTCCACCACCTCACTGCTGCTCTCCTTCAAGCATGTCGAACAGAGCCTGCATCAGCCGGTCGTCTCTGTGCCGATAGGCTTGTGCTCTGTAGAAATTGTCGCTGTAGTCGTTGTACAGGTTGCTCTCAGGAACTGTGTCCTGTTTGAGCCAGTCCATGGCTTCGAACAACTTTTGCTTGGGGATCTTTTCTCGGGTTTCGGCTCGGCCGAGAGAAGCCATGGAGTGAGGATAGATGGCTGGGGTCTGCCTGTTAAAAGCTGACTGGAGGAGGCGGAGCAGCGCTAAATTGGGGGAGGACGAAGCCTGGGATAAAGCAGTCTTTTCTTCTGGGCCTGAAGCAGAGTCAGGAGTGGAAGAAGTGACTTTAGCTGGTGTTTGGGGCTTCTCAGGTTTGTTGGGCTTCTCAGGTTTGTTGGGAGAGTTGGCGGCCTCCTATAATGAATATACAATGTAATATTTGATTTTAACAAATAACAAAAGAGCATGTCTGAAAGGGGCACATTCAAACTTTGCAGGAATTTAAAGGAGCAGTTTGAAAATTTTCAGTTGCAATGCAATTTCCTTGTGCACTGATCAAATTTTACCCTCTCTATTAGAACTACATTTGCCTCATTCTTCACCTTTTAGTGAAAAGAGACAAGTCTAAGAAGCTTTACAGCTAGAATGGAGCTCATTTCTGGGCCAGAAAAATATAAACAGAAGCTTGTAACAAAGAAAGTAGCAATATCTATTGCACAGAAATCATGCAAATCCCAGTTTTTCAAAGTTATCTTTGAAATAATATGATTAGTATAGGTCTAGAAATAACTACAAAATTACAAACTGCACCTTTAAACCATTAGTAAATAGAAGAAATGCAAATAGGACACACAGTTACTCTAAAAGAAATGCTAACAGACAAGCAGAAAGTGTGTACTGTACATTGCTCTTACTTCCATCATGTCCTCCATGTGTTCCACTCCTCTGCGGTCGTTCTGCACAGCATTGTAGGAAGTGTACACTCTCGGCTTTTTCATGTGCTCCGGCTTCTCATTAGTCCCGTGCAGAATCAGCTTCCAGCTTAAGATCTTCCCCTCATTCTCCAGCCGCCCTGACTGGAGAGAAAGTGAGAATGAGTATAAATGGAAAATACTGATATAGGAAACATATATACAGTATGTTATATTGGAGCAGCTGAGCATCAGTGGAGCCTGTTTCTGGGCCAGAAAACAAGTAAACAGAAGCCTAAACAAAAGACAATATCAAGATTAATTACATGGCAATATTGTGAATCACTGCGAACATATCTTTAAAATTAAATTATTATTATATGTCTGGAAACAACTAAACAACTAAAAAAAATGCATACTGCACCTTTAAACGTTTTGTACATACAAAAAGGTCAATGATGTGATGATTATTATGTTCTATGGTTATTAAAGGTCCACATTTACTACATTTATTAGCAAAAATGTATTTCCTTCAATTTTATTGTTATATGTATCTATATAGCAAGTTTTTCAGCCTCAGTCTGGTTCATTCAGGTTGCTTCTAAGAAAATTCATAATTCTCATATTTCACAGGTGGATGGAAACCCCACTTAAGAAAGATGAATGTCTTGCCATTTACCGTGTCAGTGATTTTCAGGGTCCAGGTGCCGGTAGGGTTCTCCCCCCAGGTGTGCACAGACATGAAGGCCCAGTTCCTGAAGCCATTAGAGGACGTGTCCCTCTCCCTCTCAGCCAAGAGCACTGTAGCAGTACCTGAGTGGACAAAAACAATATTATGCAATATTGTGTAGTAGATCTGGACTGGAACCATGGACATGCACAGCACCAGCGTGTGTTCTAAGTGTGAGGGTACATGTATATCTCACCTGATGGAGAGGTGAGCGTGATGTGGAGGTCTCCTCTCCTGGTGTACTCAATGCTGGCCTCCACCTGCACGTGCTCTAATGAGACAATAGCGTTTGCCTGGCCAGTGCATGCCTTAGTGGGGATCTCAATGCTGATCTCCCCTGCTGCCTTCAGAGGCCTGGAACAGAGCAGAAATCAATGAGACGTGTGATATTACAGAGTACATACTGTATGTACCATGATAGTAAGTATGGTGATAAATATTGTGTCTTATGTTTTCGGATTAAACTATAAAATTGTTACCGAACCTTTAGGTAACAGTAACATACTGTATATTACTGTCACTCTCCTGATGATCTGATCATCTCAATCAGCAGAAAAAATTGCCTGTGAATGGAAGTCCTGTACCTGGGTTGGAAGGTGTCGTCTCTCACGATGCATTGCTTCTTCTCAGGCACATGCTTCCACACTTTAGGATCGGCCAGGTCTACCAGAGCTTTAGCGTTGAGCAAGCCGAATCCGAAGCGACTGTTCACCATAAGACCGGCGCCGTTCCTCTTCCAACCAGGGTTATTTGCTAGAGGGTCGAACTCAGATGTCCACACCACCAAGTGCTGCAGGTCCCTCCATGTTAGATCAGGACTATCGACATTCAGACACAAAGATTTCGTTAAACCTAATAACCCTAAAATAATTGCAACCCTAGCTCTAACCTAATGTTAGTAAACAGTTTAAAGGACATATTAACTGTGCTTGCTTGACTACGTGTTGAGTATCTGTATGATTCTAGTCCCATATGATAACTAGCTATTCCTAGTTATAAGTGGGACCCCCAAGCCACCAGAGGGCTCTGTAAACTGCAGATTTTTCTGTGAGGAGACATTTATTTAGCATTTATGGAAGGAGTCTCCAGTGTCAGTGCTTTGTAACAGTCAGAGGTAAAGCTGTAACTGAAAGTTTTCAGAAAGGAGAGCGTTGTATTTTCTTGATAGCATGAAAAATCTGCATCTTTGTTAGTTCTTTGTGCAGTTTGTTCTAATTAATATCAGGATCCTTGCACAGTGAAGCGATGTGGTTCCTTGAAAAAAACAACACTACTATTTTATTTTCAAAGTTTTTTTTCGTAAATTTCTGACTTCTGAATCTCGAAATTTCTGAGTTTCTTTCTTGTAAATTTGTGATGTCTTAATGTTGGAATTTCTGACTTTTTATCTTGGAATTTCTGAGGTTTTTTTCCTCACAAATTTATGACTTTATAATCTCAGAGAATATCAGAGTTTTTTTTTCTCATAAATGTACGACTTTTATACAATTGCCCTAATACGCTGTCATAATGACATGACATTTTATAATAAATAAACTATTGTTAACGTTAGCAAATTGTTGTATAAGAAGAGTAAAACACTTCAAGATGTTCTGTTATTTAAAAAAAATGAATCAACCTTGGTGTAGTATTGGTTCACAGTATCACACACCACCTAATCGTTGATTATTTTCCTATACCAGCATCATGTTTTATTTCTTACTTATTATAGTAATC
The DNA here is from genome assembly GCA_028570945.1 of Gogo arcuatus. NCBI lineage: Eukaryota > Metazoa > Chordata > Actinopteri > Siluriformes > Anchariidae > Gogo > Gogo arcuatus. The sequence continues at coordinate 5,440,817 of JAOTRR010000022.1, forward strand.
GGCAGAACTTTAGAGAGCAGGTTACAGGTTATACTTTAGAATAATGCTGAGTGTCAATGCAAGTGTGTTTCATAAAGTACTGTATATACTGTAAGTGATGTTATGATAACATCTGTACGTACTTCTGTTCTAACGCCAGAGCGAATATCCCAGCTGCCAGTGGAGCAGAAGCAGATGTTCCAGTGTGTGTTTCTGTGCATTCATTGTGAAGGTCAGCGCTAGTCTGCAATAGAATGAATGAGACAACTGGTTTAGGGCATGCAGATATATGTACGTCCATTAATTATTTAAAGGACAACCAAGCACCAAACAGGAACGTTGTAAATGTAGTATTTCCATTTACAACACTACGTACGAAGGTGGTTAGCTACATTTTGTATGTAAAGATGTTACTGTATAAGAAACTTAAATTGGGGCTACTGGTGGTTTCTGAGGGTTGGGTCAATAATCAAAAGAACATTTACATTTACATTTATTGTATTTGGCAGATGTCTTTTGCCCAGAAGTGTTTTGAACTCTCTAACAATAAATACATCCTGATCCTAGTTCACTAGGTCACGGACTAAGAGTACTATCAGTCTAATCTGACTACACTTAATCTGAGTCCAGGATACTGTGTATGTGTTTAAGTGACTCACAATCCTCTGGTCAGTGTAGTCTCCACTGCTGTAGGCAGTGGCGAGGGTGGATGAACATTTCTCAGCGTACCAGGGAGAGAGGCCCTGCTGTGATGCACTGCTGATAGAGATGGTGAAGATGCTGTCTGTATAGCCATCACAGTCACAGTTATCACCCTGACGCCCACCGTTACCTGATGCCCAAACAAAGATGGAGCCCTTTCCACCACGGCCCTGAGGACATCAAGTCAATGGAGTCAGTGTAATTTTAGTGTCAGTCTTTTTTTCTCCACATACATAAATACGATTTCTCACCTTCTGGATGCCATACTCGAAGGCTTTCTGTGCCAGACGGCCCGGCCCCTCGACTGTTTTTCCGTCGTCATTCGGCCCCCAGCTGGCACTGTAGATGTCAACGTGGTTGGGGTTAAACCCTATAGAGCTTGCCTCAATGGCATCTGTCACAATTCCATCCAACATTCGGATACCTGAGGATCAAAAAGAGGTCAGGAATGGGAACGTGATGGAACCATTAAAAAAAAAAAAAAAAAAAAAAACGTCTTCAGGAATTTTCAATTGTGTTTCTTAGCATAAAGGGTTTGTCTTAATATATAAAAATATAATAGTCTGGAGACCCAAATAGACCTATAACATTTCAATTGGTGTAGAAAATTCCAATTATGTGGTAATTTGGATGAGAGTTGTAGTGATCAGAATATAGAAACCTCCTGCCTTTGAAGGCTAACAGCTACTTTTAATCAAAATAGTCCATTTGCCAAAGCTGAATCAGTATAAATGGATTCTCTTGGTTGATTTGCTGTTTGGTTTGGTTCCACACAATGGACTCATCATCGTGCTCAGTTGATTTTTTGTGATTTTTTTCTGTTTACCTTTTTTCTGTCGCAATATTTCTGACTAAGGAATGAAAAAGTTTTACAAGCCAAAGATTTTTTTGGTTTGTTTCATTATGTTTGGCGTGAAACCAAACCAGACCAAAGAGCAAATGAACTAAAAGGGATGCATGGAACTCAGATGCAGACTTAGGAAATAGTCTAATAGGTGTGAAAGCACCAAAATCCAGAATCTAAACGTGACAGATTGAGCTATAGCTCTGCTATACTTTATGATATGGTATTTCACCTCATATCAGAATGGTTAAGGCACTCATTTATTCAGTGAGATGTTTAAAACAATGTACACACACTTCTTCCTCTGGCATACAAGGTCTTTTGTTTCTAAATAAACAACAAGATTGTGACCTCTCACCTCCGACCTTTGAGTTGTACGCCACTCCGACACCACATTTGTTGTTGTCTGCTTGCATTGCTATTTCACCTGCACACCTTGTTCCATGTCTGAAGAACAAAAATGGAGAGAAATACTGTATCTTAATATAACATGGATGATTTTATACATTTATTTAGAAATATAGAATTAGCATTTTTTGTTCCCAATCCACACTACACACTAAAATGTATTCTGTGTTATACCACAGTGCCTCTGAATTCTCAAATCTGATTGGTCAGAAGGTGGTGATTAGTTTTCTATAACAGCAGCTCTGATTATTTCCGACTAAAAGGCACAATATTAAGACAGGTCAATATTAATGTGTTCGTGTTATATAATACGTTATAATTTCTATATTTACAACTCAGTCATAAGGACTTGTATGGCAGATGCTCTACATGAATCTAAGCCTATTAATAAATGAATGAAAATGTGTTGTCATTTAACAAATAAAAATGTATAATCATTGATACAGTGGACCTTTATGTAAGTTTATCTAACATTTATGGAAGGAGTCAACAGTATCAGTACGTTTTCCACTACGGGAAAGTCTTCAGGATGTATGGCTTCTTTTTGTTTCTTGGATGTTCCACAACATTAAAAATAACTATAAACAGAAGAAAACTGCTCTGTTATGGGAACATAATCAACTTCAGAGTGTTAAAGCATCACACCACTTAGCCATTGATTATTTTCCTAAAACAGCACACCCTGTTGTGTTTTACACAACGTATCCTTACTCATATCCTTATTCATAGGTCAGAAAAGCAGAATTCATTGAAAAATATATTTTCACAGTAAGAATCTGAAATATGTGCTTTATCCTGTAAAACCTTACTGTTTTATAAAAAGTGTTGACCAAAGTATTTTATTTCATTTTTATGCTCAACAGCATTAAGCCAGAATATAATTAGCAAAAACATGCTAACTGAAGCTGTTTAATTATTAATGAGTGAAATCCTTAATTGGAGTATTGACAAATACACAATACAGCCAATTATAGTGAAGTAGTCTTCAAGTCTATTGGCAAAACAGTGCTCTTACGTGTGTGTGTGTGTGTGTGTGTGTGTGTGTGTGTGTGTGTGTGTGTGTGT
>JAOTRR010000022.1:5514689-5528512 GCA_028570945.1 Gogo arcuatus
TATATAATTTGTATTTTTAGAAAGAAATCCAATTATTGTTCATATAGACCCAGTGACTTTTCATTATTCTTGTTATCAGATTACTTATATTTATGTAAATGCCTTGGAAGTTTTTTTTAAACTCAACTCTGTGGTATTGATTTCCTTTCCTACAGATGCATTATGTTATCTGAACCGAATATGCAGATTATTCTGAGGTTAAAGATCCTTGTCTTTCATCAGAGCTCACAAGACTTTGCCCTTGAGGAACTTGCTGGTGATTTTGTCGCTCCCAAAAGTGCATCTAAAGTCTGTTCTGCTGCTTCAGCTCCCACTACTACTGGCAGTCAGGTAAATGAAGCTTCATCACTTTCTGTCTCATGCTTTGTAGCACCTTTATGCTGTTTTAAGTTGTCTGAAGGTACAGCGTCAGCCATGGATGCTCTCTCAGACACTGCAGTGGACAGTCGTCCAGTGCCTGAGCCAATATGATAACGAAAATCATAGAAACGGTTTATTTTTCTGCAAACATGTCAAGTCAAGTTTATTTATGTAGCGCTTTTAACAACAGAATTGTCGCTAAGCAGCTTTACAGAAAAATAAACACTAAGCATATGAACTAATTTTATCCCAATAAAAATTACTAATTTACATGTACATGGGGACTTAAACTAACTATGGCTAGAATTGATTTAATACTGTACTAACTTCTCTGTGCCACTTTAGGTTAATAAACTGCTTGTCATTTAAAAAAACAGCTATGTAATTTTCTTCTCTGGCCTTATATCCACTTCAGCTTCATTAAAAGTGAATCTCTGTTTTCCTCAGGCAGACTCCATGTCTCTGGATGCTCTGGATGCTCTTGATGCTCTAGGAGACACACTTCCTGAAGCAAAACCAGTTCCCGAGTCCCCAAAACTCAAACCTGAGGAAATCGTTGATGTACTGAATATCTCATTTGTTATATATATTTTTGCATTATATTCCATGGAACTTTAACCTGAACATTCATGGAAAGAAGGATCCACTAATGTTTGTTCGTGTTTGGTTAGGAGGTTAAGCTAGAATCCGAGAAAGGTGTACGTGTGGGTGAGAGAGACGACACACTCCCTCCAGATTACAGATTCCCCAAGAACGACACTAAAACACAGCCTCCACCCCCAAAGAAAGAGGTAGCACATTATTCTAGTCAGCTAAACCTTAAATGTAGCATTTGAGCAGTGATGGAGGCTGTTGCTGAGGCACTTATATCTTTTTAACAGCCGTCCATGGACCCTGCTGAAGCTTTGGATATCCTTTCCGGAGATTTCACCAGCTCAGCGGCGGCACCAGTAGTCCACACCCCTGTTCCTCCATCAGCTCCTCCAGCAGACGTGAGTCACATTATTGCATCTGTAAATTAGTTATCAGTAAGTTTAGAAGCTATGGGACAAGAGAAATAGAACACTTGAGGATGTCGAAATTGAAGCTGAGTAAATGTTAGCACCCCGAAGTTGATGATTTTCCAATAACAACATCTTGCACTTTTTTTAATTATTATTATTTATTTATTAAAGAACGAGACATCGTACGTTTTGTCCATTTACAGTTACGTTTAATGTTGTGCAACACCTACAAAGCAAGTTAGTTCCAGTTATCATGAATATTATTAATATTATTCTTCCTTGAACATGAAAAAAATAGCAGATGTTTCAGCAGAGGTAGGCAAACGTCATGGCATTTAGATAGAAGATGAAAGGAAAACAAGAAGTTTGTCTTTCAGTGATTGATACTGAAGACAGTTGTAGGCCAAGGACATTTTGAATTCCAGTTGTCTAAAAAAAATTAAATTTGAATTCTTCACTGGGTTTGTTGGCAGAAATCGTGTGTTTAGAAAGAAATCCGATTAGAGAGATTTCCCGTGATTAGGATACTTATCTTCATCTAAATACCTCAAATGGTTTATTGCTAGAAAATCGGTGTAATTGACGACTTGCAGTGTATTCTGAAGCTAAAGATGCTGAGTTAAAGGATCTGCTGCTGATAAATCGACCATTTCTCTTTCATCAGAGCTCAGCAGACTTTGCTCTCGAGGAGCTTGCAGGGGATTTTGTGGCTCCCACGAGTGCATCTAAAGTCTGTTCTGCTGCTTCAGCTCCGACTACAACAGAAAGACAGGTAAATCTCTCTCTCTCGCTCTCATTCATACACATGCATGCATACGTACACAGTGTTCACATACTGTAGATACAGCCACTTACTCTAGCACCTTTATGCGGTTTTAAGCTGTCAGAAGGTACATCAGCCATGGACGCTCTCTCGGACACTCTCAACGATATTCGTCCAGCACCTGAGCCAGCACCAGTGCTTCCTAAAGATGTCGTTAAGGTTAAAAAAAAAAATTGTAGGAATATCAAAACCGAATTTTGTAGCTATAGATGTTTCTTTGGAGCTTGATTGGTTGCATGGTGTCTCCATGTGATCTGCTTAGGAGAAGGAGGTGGTGAAGGAGAGGATCAGTAAGCCTGGTGAGAAAGATGACTCGCTTCCTCCTGAGTATCGGCCCACAGAGGCAGATATCAAGGTACTGAGACTTTCACCACTCTCACTGATCACATTATATCATCAAATGATGTGTGCTTATCATTTATTTAAATGCTATTATTATAATTATTATTATTATTATTATTATTATTAAAGGCAGCAGCAGAAGCCAAAGCCAAAGCAGCAGCGGCTGCAGCTAAGCAGGTAATTTATCTACATTTACTATATCACATACGTTTTATAAAGCTGACAGTGACTTTTCACTTTGCTGCTGTCAATGAGAAATCTGGTGATTATTATTATTATTATTATTATTATTACTAAAATTTCTGTCCAATCACTTTGCTTTCACAGCTTATGAAAGACTTCTGTCTGTTAAGTCTTATTTCTGTAGAATTATTTTTTTCCCAGCATTTATAGTTGAGCGAAAAAGGTTTCCTAGGTGGAAAAGAAGAATGTACATTTATTTAGAAATCAATCTACAAAAAAAATGAAATGTTAAAAATATTCCTGCAACAAGGCAGCAGTCCAAGCCTGAGGTGAAATTACCAGAAAAATACCAAAAAAAAGTCAAGTTTCATCATGATCCTCAGTATCTCTAGTCCTGGTTGGGGGGAAAAAAATATGGCATATGTGATCATGAAGAAACATTTGTAAAACATAAATCTCTAAAATGTCTTGTTGGTTAAAACAAATTTTTGTAGGGTTTTTTTTTTTTTTTTAATAGCCTTCTATGTAACCCTAGGACAACACTTATGCACAGTAGACTCTATATGAAGCATTTCTATATGTTAATATGCTGATATGTGGAGCTCTCCTAACCTTTTGAACTCTTTAGTAACTATCTTCTTCCTTTATTACTCACAGCCCTCATTTGATGACTCCAAAGCCCTGGACATTCTGTCCAGTGACTTTAGCTCTGAAGTGCCTGTGACTCAACCTGCACCTCAGTGTCAGGCTCCTCCTGCAAAGACATCCTCCAGGGAGAAGGTACTCAGCCTCACCATGAATCTGCATTTAATCAATGAACAAAAGGTGCCTTTTTTCCATTCTGTCCCATTTAATGTTTACCTACCAGGAGTTGGGTCCAGTGCTGGACAAGCTGGCAGCTACAGTGCTACCAGAGGATTTTCCCAACACGAAACAAAGTGACAGCAAACCAAAGGTGATTTTATGTTTACTGGACACTTTGCGCACCTATATGAACACACAGATGCAGCCTTATAAGTCATATATAAGTCCTGGAACTATGGGACTGCTAGTAACCTTTCCTAGCATTTGTTTTAAAAAAAATGTCATAAATAAACACACCCTCCTCTTCCACACAGACCCTTGTAGTTCATACTGGTTTATTTAGGGGATTGTGTTTGGTTTCAGGGTAAGGGTGGAAAGTCAAAATCTGCACCAAAGGTAGGTTATGGCTGCACCTAAGCACAATTGCAGTGAAAATCCTAATATAACTGAATGCACCGAATCTTTATTTTACTCTCATTGAAAATGCATGGGATATTATGCATGAACTTCATGCTTTGGCAGTTCTTCACACCAGCTACACTCTTTTTACAACTAATCACAAATTAATTTTTTTTTTGGTTTCCTTAGAAATGAGTCTTAGTGCTAATTAGACTGTTCGATAAAAAGCTTAAATATCACACAGTGTGTTGGATGCAGCTACTTAATGTAATTTAAGTTACTACAGTATGATGCCTCTATCCACATGACCAGGTCAAAGAGGTGGAGCATGTCTTAGTAGTGTCTTGGCCATTTCTCCTTTTCAAAGATGTAATTAAAAAATATTGACTTAGATTTGAGGTGCAACACACATGTGAATCTGAAAATGATCTTTAAAAAAAAAAAAAAAACCCTCTGCACTACATTCATATTTATCTCTCTAAACTCCACCAGGACACAAAATTGCATTTTCAGAATTTTCACCAAATCTTTGAATAAGATGTTTTTAATTTGTAAGCAATCTAAATGATCTGCCTGAGCAGTATGATCCTGCTGAGCATTCAGTTAAAGGTGTAGTTTGGTTTTATCAGTGGATTTAATGGTGGGATCAGTGATTTTCTAAGTGTAAATATTTTTGTTGATATTTGGCCTTCCTCATATTCTGGCAGTTGTTAAATAACCTGAATGAATAAATGAATGAATATATAAATAAAATGTCTTTTTAATGCAGTTAAAAGTGTAGTGTGGATTTAAAGGTGGGATCAGTGATTTTTCTAAGTGTAAATGTTGTTTGTCGATATTTGGCCTTCCTCATATTCTGGCAGTTGTTAAATAACCTGAATGAATGAATATAGAAATAAAATGTCTGTTTAGAGGAAAGAAAACAGGTATTTAGAAAATTTTTTAAAAAAAACAAATAATGTAGACCACGAACATCCAACAAATCAGGACAAGGTTGTGCCTGTTTTTCAAAGAGCTCTCTGTCTTGCGCTAGCACTGACGTTCAAGTTTAGGCATGTGCTTTGGGGGGGTGTGGCTATAGACTCAACCCTAAAGTAAATGGGCAAGCTTCAGCTACTTTTTTTTTTTTAAATAAATTCCCTGACTATACCTTTTAATACAGATGGATTTTGGGGCCATACTTACTTTACATACACTACATTTATTCATGATAATTGCATGAATGAGAAGGTGTACAGTGGTTCCTATTAAAGCCGTCAGCGAGTGTATATTCATTACGTATTCATCCATAACTCTCTTGTCATTCTCAGAAACCTGCAGTAGCTGATGTCCCAGCTGTGGAACCCCTCCCCGCCAAGCCGAGCACAGACGTAGTGTCCTCATCCCCCACAAAGAAAGGCGGGAAGAGCTAGATCTCACATACTAGTAAGCTGCAAACCCAAAAATCATACCAAAAATCAACTGCATATTAAAACAAATCGCTTAACTGTAATTCTGTGCTGTGTTTCAGGTTGCTGCCAATACAAAGTGATAAACAGATGCCAATCCAAAAAAGCTGCTTGAATGAATACATACCTATTATGTATTGTAATGGTAGAAAGGTATACAGAACTTAAACTGCAAAACCACATCCAACACAGCTGCTTTTAAAACACCAGCACAAATTGTTCCATGTGTAAAAATCCAAGCACTGATCTTTGATCAGCGCATGCATTATTATGGCAAAGGCAAAAACTCCCCCCAGATCAGCATAAATACCCACACGTACATGAGCATAGTGAAGCCTAAATTAAAAGAAGGGCAATTATTTTCCGTTTGGAAAAATGGAAGGACGCTGATGTGCCTTATTCACTGTTATAGTTCAACATCTCTTTAAGAAATGGATTAGGAATAGTGTAATGCATGTTTTCTTTGTGGGGGGAGGGGGGTTATCTCTACAGTAATGTGTTATATTGCCACTCACTTATAGACACTAGTGTACAGTACTTCTACTTGGGTTTACTTTGTCTAGTTTACAGTATAAAGTTGTGTTAAAGGAGTGTAGAGTATGGATGATGGATGATGCTTGTTGTATTTCTATGATTATATTATTTTGAATGATATTTGTGCAAAAAATGGCTTTCCTGTGTATGTGTCTTTAGCAGGGCTTTTTTGTTTGTTTGCTTGCCAAAATGAACAGCTCAGTTAGAACCAGCCCATGTAAAAGCAGATTACTGGCAAGCCTTACAAGACAAATGAACTTTTTGTGGTTAGAATGTATGATTCATATGTAACACCACCTGAACTTGTCCTGTAGATACACTATTGGCGTGTTGATCACAGCTTGAGTAGGATGTGGCAGACCAACTATGAATCTTTTGTTTCGTTTTCATCTGAACTAACACCGCTTGGTTAAACAGCCGCACTAGTGTGTGCTATATTCACATGTCCATTAAGACACCTTATTTTGCAAACCTGACATACATCTTTAGTCATGATCAGTCTTCCATAAACATACTATATAGTTTTAGTCCTTTTAGTTTTGTTTCACTTTTGTCTTCCTGTCATGGTGATATCACTTGCAATACTGTGCCTTTCTGCTGAAGTGCAATCTCATTTTAACCCAGGGACAGAGATATGGAGTAGGGATATTTTTTTTTCTGGTTAAATAAAAAAGATTTAAAATTTTCAGTATGGCTCGTGAGTCTTTCTTCAATTTTAACCATTTAACCCTGTAACTCTTGGTTATAACTCTTGGTCTAACTCTCTTATTCAGTTATTCATGTTAAAGCATATTAACTTCAACAACACTAATGAGGAGAAGTATGGAGTTAAGAGTAGCCGTAATATTACACGGGAGCCTGAAATCTAATATTTATCAATAGAAATGCATTACCATTGGCATAGAAAGAATGATATGGAACAAACTGTTGCTCACACACACTTAATGGAAGATAAGTGTAGTTTAACTGCAAAGTTTCAGTGTTTCAATCCATAATGGTCTACAGGGTTCATGCCTGTGCTATGATTGGACTGTGTGTACTTGGTCTACTTTAGGTTTCTCCTCTAAAGGAATTTTGCCAGAAGACGGTGATGGAGTAAATAATCCACCTCGTTTATGTTCATCACATTCCATCTCAGATGTTAGGGATGTATCTGTGAAGCAGACCAAATCCTGACATGACTGTCACTGATGGGTAGGCTGCATGAAATCTACAGTCTGGGCTCAAAAGAAATCAGCCCTAGCATCGCTACTTCATAACCATTCTGTACGTTTTTCTATTGGTGGTGCTCTTGCACTTGGTTCCACAAAAACTCAAACAAATCTGCTTTTAGGATGGATGTTAAGAGCATGGAACCTCTTATTGATGGGGGATTTGTTTACACTGCAAAAAAATTATAGCGAAAGAATATCTTTAATACAAGTAGTATTTCTTATGTGAGTATTATAAATTTAATATAAGATTATTCAGCCTGTGTTACCCATTCTATTAGATAAGGGTACTTCTTTCTAGAAATATATGTTGTCATCTAACTGTTCCAGGATTCCTGGTTTGATCCCAGGTTCTCTACTTTCCTCCCACCTCCCAAAAACATATTGGTAGGTTGACTGGTGATTCTAAATCACTTCTAGTTGTGAATGTTTCTGTGCATGGTGCTCTGTGATGGACTGGCGTCCCATCCAGTGTGTTTTCCCACCATCACACTTGCAGAATAAGCTCTGAATTCACTGTAACCCTGATTCCCTCAACTTGGAATTCCTACTCGAAAACTTGGGGTGGTTTTCCTTCGAGTTCAGAAAGTGACCTCAAATAAAACATGGCTGCTCACAGCATCAGCGGTAAATAAAGTAGCACCTCTTATCTTTAACTGCTGTATATACAAGTGTTTGCTTTAGCTCAATCAGAAAATGACTCATTCCAAGCTCCAGCTTCCATTTTCAAGTCAAATGTGGTAAAATTAGTGAATGAAAAATAGACATAATACCTTTCCTCTGCTTGGAAACCATTTGAGGTGTGTGTGTGAGGCTCGTGGGAGACAAGGCTGATTGGTTTGATTTTTTTGAAAGTAATTTTATTTTTCTCGACCAATGTATCTTAGAACAGCAGAGGAAATTCTACACTATATGTTACTACATTTAACTAAATACATAGAAAATATCAGAAACATATCTTGTGTTATGTGTGTGATACTTTTTGCCAGTAGATGGCACCTGAAATACCAGAGGAGAAAAACAACACACAAAGAAAACACCCTATTTCTACCTTTATTATCTTTGATAATCTAATTTGGAGTTAAATTAACAGATTAAAAGTGACAACATAGGTATACTACACTGATTTTATTTCTAATAAAGTAGATATGAGTTCCATGAAGGGAATACAATGCTTCGCTGAAAGGAATGCGCATTAAACTTTTGTGTATGTGATAAAGGGACAAAAGAATGGAAGAATTACTGGAACAAATAGAACTAAAAAAACAATTTTTTTTTAAAGTTAGGCCTACGAACAAGAATTTTGCTGATGGATGTGGAGGTTAAGTTAAAGCAATATTTTGGTGCAAAAGGCCCAAATTTACTACAGAATGTCTTCCTTTACCCCAACTATGGCTGATCAATGAAAAAACTGTGTCTCTCAAGTTTGCTTCTTTAGTTTGCACTGGAGTAACAAGCGTAGTGTAAGTGAAGCAATCGTGATCAGTTTAGTTTTGTGCAAACAGCACGTCTAAATCATCACAGATTCGCCTCAAAACACATTTGCACATAAATAATCTCCAAAAATAGCTAAATAAGTCTATATTTTGGGGGGAAAAGACAAGAAAAGCAAATTAAATACAAAAAAAACCCCTCTAAAGTAATCCAAAATATTTCTAACATATTTCTAACTTCATCTTCAAATGTTGGGCCACGCCTCCTACATGGCACCAAACCCCCTCCTACATGACACAAAAGTATTTATAGGTGAGCAGTTTGGAGGAATTTTACTTTGTTTTCCGCAAGTGCATGGTATGTGAAAAGTTTGGTTGATATTGCTTTAAAACGATGGGATTAGGCACATTTAGAAAGTTTATGCAACAACAATAAGAGAAAAATGAACAACAACAACAAAAAAATAATAATAATATGAAGTCATCAAATTAAATGTGTTAACAAGTACAAAGATTATTTAAAAAAACATAGCACATCTATTAAAATTATCTAAACAACAATTCCAAATAGTCTTCATGTTAAGCGTTTCAAGGAATACTGCTAGAAATAATTTTAGAAGAAGAGGATCTGAATCTGAGAGTCCTCAAAAAATGAGTATGATTAGAGAAAAAAAAAACCCTGAGATGTTTAACACTGTGTCTAACAGTCCAGAGGATTGGGTAGAGTTTTGTGGCCCGCTGGTCTGCTTCGGGCTCTGCAAATATGAATGCAAGACACACTTAATTTCATCATATACATAAAATATTCCATAAGAAGAAGAGAAAATGTATTTTTAAACAGCTTACTGTCTTTTGTAATGGTGAGGACATCGTCTTGTTCTTATATCTTGAGGAAATCAGAGAAAAAGGTTTTATTTGTTTTAATGTGTGGTTAAAGGACTCAAAAACTCAGCTGAAACTAAACACTCAATGAAATGTAAAGATCAATCCATTAATTAGAGAGAGGGAGGGAGGAGGGGGGCGTCCAAAAGTCTGAGACCGTGTTAGAAATCTGGGATTTTTTTTAAAAGCTGGAAATAAACAGTTTTGGAATAAAAGTTTTAGAATTTTAAAACAAAAAAAGGAAATGTGCAACATTGTGACTACTCAATATTCAAGATGTTGCGTAATTTCTAGGTCACTAGAATGTAAATGTAAGCATGTTTGTGATATTGATCATGTTAACTGCTTGGTACAAAAGGTCAGATTCTCCATGAGTCTTATCTCTTCTATTGAAGCACGTGTTCAGACGACACATTGATGGAATTGATCATCAGTTTGGCACAAACCTGTGGAGTCTGTGTCAGCTTGAGTGAATAGTGTCAGTAAAGCAAAAATACTAAGAAATGATCAAAACCATGTCGTAAATATTTTTAAGATTCTACTTCTCATTCAAGTTGTTGATAATATCATTTGTAATGAAAACCTTTGTGTTAAATTGAAGCAGAGGCATTTTCACTAGTGCTCTCAGACGTTTTCACCCCAGACAGACAGACAGACAGACAGACAGACAGTACGGTGTTTTTCATTTGTAATCACGTACACAATCATGTCGATTCATTATTCACATTAAACAAAACAAAACAATGATGATGTTGATGTTGATGTTGATCTTATTCAAAGTAAATGAAGTTGATTCTACTAAAAGTAATAATAAATTGATTTATGAAGGATCGTAATTACAGTAAACAAGTAAATACAGTCAAGAGATTGAGACTGATCTTACTGAAAGGTTCTTTCCAAATATTATTGTCTGTTAAGTCTTTCTGAATCAATGTCTTTCTGAAGCGTGTATGTTCTCCTGTTGTGTCTTGTGCAGCTCTGCAGCTGCATCAGGTATCATTTTTTTGTTTATCTTATGTTATGCTGGTCTGGCCGAAGTCATTTAGCATCATGTATTGTACACTCTGAATAGTGTGTTGTATTACTTCTTATCATATGTTTTAACTCTTCCTGAATTGTGCATTCATGTACTGGAATGTTTGGTCCAGTCAATACAAAATATGAGAATGTAATATGTGAGATGTACTGACCAATAGAAAATGCTGATGAGGTATGGAATGTTCACGAATGAGATTATTGGGCGTAAACTGTGTTATTTTGAAACTGTATAAAATGAGAAACCCTATGACTGAAGAGAGATCACTCTGCAGACTGACTCAGCTTTTGTTGTTGTTGGAGTCAATAAAAGTCTAGTTTACTGCAACTCCTTAGCCTTTGATTTTTTTGGTGAGTGAGTTTCCATGACACCAGACAGCCAGCCAGATAGATAGATAGATAGATAGATGTAAAGAATGATGATTTAGATATGAGCTGTTCGGTTATGGGAACTCACACTACAGCCAGTCAGAGGGTCTCATTTAGAAGTGTTAAAACTGGGGTTGTTTTTATCTTCTCTGGTCAGGAAGTGAAATAAAGTGTTTTATGAGTGACAGAAGAAACTTTCTGAAGAATTAGTCCGTGTGTAACTGATGCACAAGGTACAAAGTCATAACACCATCATTTTTAAGGGGTTAAAATTAAGTTCTTTTTGTAATACCAAAACAAAAAATAACTTCCTGCAGTCGTGTACGTTTGTTTTCTGTATCAGCATGAGCATAGAATTAAAATAAAGCCTAAAATATATTTTATGTACCACGAGATTTTGTGGCTTAATTATTTTTTCTCAGGTTGTCACTCAAAGGCAGTGTGACTATGAAGTGGTCTGTAGATGGCGATGGCGATGGTGATGGTGATGGCGATGACGCTTACGATTGCAGTAAAGAATGGTGATGAGCAGGAGCAGGAGGAGAAGTCCACAGCTAGCAACCAAAGGAATGAAGATGTGCAGCTCACAACCCAAAAGCACATCTATTTTTTCATTTCCAGTCTTTCTCCCTGAAAAGAATACGGAACAAATTTAATCTTACTGGTGCGATGTGAAAAGCCAAACCTTTTCACGCAACATCTTCATTTCTCCTCACCGGTGCTTGTGTACTTATTTATGGTACTTCGATTAGGATTTGAAATCGTGCGCTTTGTCAGTGACTAAAGGCTTGTAACATCCTGAATCCTTACGTAATCTGCAAGCACCTTGTATCTCAGTGTTTGAGCTGGTTTTATGAAGATCATCACTCAGATATCGAAATGGAAATGATCTAAACTTGGTAGCTTTTATGAATTATAGCTGACAGCAATAATAATAATAATAATAATAATAATAATAATAATAATAATAATACCGTTGTGAATCTGTCCACATGTCACCGCAGCTTTTGTCGTCATAGCCACTGTTGGGATGCGGGTGGTTTGTACCTTCGGTTTGATTGTTGTTTTGACTGAAAAAAAGACAATTTTAAATAAGCAAATTGATCTATATGTGCATATATTTCATGAATATGGTAAAATAAAATCAAGTGTAGTGCACAAAGTTTGTAGAGAAACAGGATGTTTCAGACAAAAGTTCTTCATCTGCTGTGCTAACAGAGTGCCTATTAGACTATAGGAGGTGAAACCAGTTAATATTTTATATTTAAAAATGTAAAATTTGCTATTCAGCTCTTTTTTTTACAACATCTAATAGGATTCTTGAAGTCCATTGCAGCTACTTCCTGGATTCTTATAAACATCTATATACATCAGAATGGACATATTTTAAGATTAAACTGGCTTTTATGACCAATAAAGTTTCGAGAAATGTTATTAAGGTTCATAATGCATATTTGAGCTTAGATGTAGCCTATATATATATATGTGTGTGTGTGTGTGTGTGTGTGTGTGTTTGGGATGGAAAACAACCCCTTCTGAGAGTGTTATGGTAGGCCTATAGGCTTGTCTCTATAGCAAAAAACAAAAAGTGTTACATTAACACCTCTAGGTTTGGATTATGTTTTACAATATTGAATTGTTTCTTAGTGAATTAACTCTTACAATGTTCATTTTGTGCAGCTGGACTAATATATAAACTAAAGCAGTTGTTCTCAAACATTTGTGAAGCCAGGAACACCATAAACTATAAAATAAATTCCATGGACCCCCAATAATGAAAATTATTAACATTTTTTTAATTATATTTTTTGGAGCTATAGAACTTTCTATTCCTGAAATGTCCACTGATAGAACACATTAGGTCTGAGTTGACTTTGGTGCTTGGACCCCTAAATATAATAACTTTGATAATGTGACATTGGGATTGCACCACTGTAACAAAATTTAAAAATGTTTCACGGACCCCAATTTCAGAACCACTGAATTAAAGTGTGGAGCTTTCTATAGAATGAACATTGTCGTTGTCCAAACTGGTGAAAAATGCAGTTTGGTTTGATCAGCTGGCAAAACACAGGCCAAACTGGACCAACTGGTAGATGGAAACAGTCCCTAAATTACTGCTATTAATGCAATATCATACATACATACATACATACATACATACATACATACATACATACACACACACGCACACACAATATAACAGTAAAGCAATTAGAACATCTTAAACATTTATGAATCACTAGTCAAGTAATTAGTTAGGAAGCTGGAAAACAACAACATCTAGCAAAGATGGTCAATAAGTTTGATCAGCTCAGGGTGTGTTTTGGCGTCTGGTAGCTGGCTAGACCAAGCTGACATCTATGGTGCAATCTAAATGAATGGTGTTGGCATTATAAGAGCTTATTAGCTGTGCAGATGTGTGCAGATGTTCAGTAACCCACCTTTCTCTCCACGCAGTTTGGTGATGCCGCTGAAATACAGCTCATTGTTGTTGATGTTAATGCAGCTGTAAGTGCCACTGTCTTTCTGCTGCTCAAACTTGGTTACTTGGAAAGTTTTATCAGTCACTTGGAATTTATTTTCATCAACTACTTTGCTTGTCTTACTCCTGCTGTATGTTGCGATGTACTCAAAGCCCTGCCCATTTTCTTTCAGCCGAAGCCAAAAGACTGTCCCTAGATGATCACAGTTGATGGTCACAGTTTCATTCTCCTTTATCACCTTCTCCTTAACATCACCTTCAACACCTAAATACATGAAATGAAATTGATTAGCCACCAATTAACAAGAGGAAGTCATTTATATACAGACCTAAAAGTCTTATTTTTTGTAGTTCAAACTTTGTTATAGAGTTTGATTTTATGGTTTCTACATTATTGAATCAGTTACAAAAAATTAGATTTCTAAACCTTAGTTTTCCAGTGCAAAATGAAATGTTACAGGAAAATGTTTGTATGTGAGTAAAGAAAGCAGCATAACAGACCACTTTTTAT
>JAOTRR010000022.1:5553637-5568871 GCA_028570945.1 Gogo arcuatus
CACATATCTATATATAAATTAAAAAAACAATGTTATACATGCACACATTAAAGAATTAATTTCTAATTATGCTCTAATCTAAAAGAAATTACGACAACTGACACAAAACCTTTATATCACTTTATATCACTGCGACAGTGTCGCAGACGATCAAATCGATCGAGGCCTACTTTTGTGAATTTCAGTGTGATGAATATAATTTTAATTTAAAATGGATTTTAATATCGTACCTGTTGTCAGAAAGCAGAGAAAGCTCCAGACGTAATTGAGGGTCATCTTCAGGCATGCAGTTGTGTTGCCAGTATGGGGTGTGTGTGGTTGCTATACTGTTTTTGCTGCCCGTCCTTCTTCTTATGTCATACAGCAGGGAGGAAACTGGAGTGTGTCGGGCTCAGCCACTCAGTGAACCTATCAGAGCGTGTCATAGCACACACACACACACACACACGCACGCGCGCGCACACACACATATACACCATAGATGCTGTCTTTAATAATCGTTATTTGCTGCAAAATACTTAACAGTGAACAAGAACTTAGGTGCTTTATAAGTGTACAACCAAATACCTGCAATATTTAATATATAGAACATAACTGTTTACATAGTATATATTACAAAATAAAACAGTACACTGCATAGTATGGCATTTTAATATGGGATATTTTATTATTTTGACTCTTTTCATGCCCGGTATTAAACTTTATTTGCTCTTGATAATACAAATTAAAATACTTGATTTAATCTCCAGGCTAAATAACGGACTATCTCAAGCAATGTACCGACTTATGAGACATTATGGATTAAGGTTGGAATATAAAACTGAGATGAGATAAGATGGAAATATACATCAGGATATACAGTTTTATGTTTTTTTGAATAAATATAAAATGATACACCTTAAAAAGGTAGCGTCTGCCAAACGCTATAATTATACTGTAAATATGCTTGAAAAACAAAATATAAACTGAGGAATATGATATTTCAGCACTGTGAATCTTCCCAAAGCTTCCACTAAATCCTTTCACACCAGCATGAAATTCAGAGTAAATTTCACCATTATGTCTGCGTGCTCAATCCTAACTCGTGCCCAGGTGTGTGACCTAGCCCAACATCTGCAGCGCACCACCAGCAGCAGCAGCAGCCTGCACATCCACACTACTGGAGTTAGAGCAAACCACACAAACACGGCTTTGTACACTCTAACTAGGGTTTTCAAACCATTTTATGTCATCGTAGAGGTAGTAGAGGTTTTATATCACGGTACATGCATGTGACACCATGTTTTGTGCTTACGTTTGTCTTTGAGTTAGTGCAGGAACTGTATGGAGGGTTGAAAAAAAAAGAAAACGACAACAAAGGCAATAATAATGCTGAAATATCTTCAGCTGTTACAATGTGAGATAAAAAGTCCAGACAAAAAATTGTCACGATATCAACTTAGGTATACGATAGGTACGATTGCTAACTGAGTTCCAAAAACTACCAACACTATTCTACACTCTTTCACCTTATCTAATGAAAAGAAAAGTACAAGAAAGGCACCTTACAAGAAAAGTAATATTCAAAAGACAATCATTTGTGCCTCCTAGACGTGGTTCTTCTGTGGATCCACTGCCACGTGTTGTTTTCAGTCTTCACTTATCTAGTCAGGACGTATTTGGTGTGTAAATACGTAAATTATCACACGGTTACCTCTAATGGTTAATACTACGTACTTGTACATAAATATAAGACAGTATGAAATTTGACTAATAGTATGCTAATATTCAGATAAGTCTAAATTGAAATCTGGCAGCTGTACAATTCAAGTTTATTTCACATAGGCACGTCTATTTGAAATGTCTTAATAATGCGTGTTATTAGGCGTCTTCTATACAACTTTGTAAAGAATACATCTGTATATGTGTGAAGTGAAACCCTTTACTTGGTGAAATGTTGACATTTTCTACGATATATAGTTCTAAAACCTTCAGGGTTTCTCAACCACAAGTCAAGTTCTACACCATGTTAAAATCCTCCAAATGACAAAAGAAGAACATGTAGCTACTATAACATGTAGCTATTGAACAACTTGATCAAAATGTGACATTCACCGTGTCAGGAAATCAAACGTAGCTAGCAAGGTTTTAACCATCTTCATGCAGACTGACTGTTTTTACCACTGTGTTTGTTAACTGATTCCTTACACAACATGATCTTTGCAGGAAGATTGCCAAGGCGAGATTAAAAAGAAAAAACACATCTCCACAATGTTTTGGTGAAATATACATATGTTTTCGTAAAGTAGAGATCTCAAAGTATGTTATAGGCAGAAAAAACTGTGTGGGTTTTCCTAGATCACTATTAAATCAAGTTTTTGATGTTGAATCACACTTGCGGAATCAGACCACAAATAACAGCTGAAGTAAAGCCTGCTGTAATGAAATGCACTACAAGCTTATTGCAAACTATAGTAAAAACTGGCCTTGTCGAAGTTTTAACAATACTGGATATGTTACCACTCAATTTTACTGTTACACAACAAAATAGTTACAAATAGTTCATAACTCAAAGAATGACCAAGTACAGTCGAGCAGGCAGTTGATTATATTCATGAAGTAATTGTAAATGAATCACATTTGCTGACATTTATATGGAATCCAATGGTTCATCAGTTTGATGCTAATTAGTGGCCATAAGCTTCCATTACTTACTACATTAACTGGAACTACATTAGCCTTGTAGTTCCAGTGCAACTTTAAAGAAGCTAAATTTTGACACCACACATAACTAACTTCAGTATCTTGCCCAAGTATTCGCCCCCTTAAATGGACTATATTAGAATTAAATGTCATCAACAGAGAATCTTGGGCAAGACTTGAAATTTGGTGTCCCCATGTAACCCGACAGAGCTTGGCTTAGCTTGCTAAGAAGAACGGGCCGAAATATCAGGATCCGAAAGCACTGACTGAAACATACTCAAGAAGACTTGCAGCTGAAGACGGTTCTACTAAATATTGACCCAAGGGGCGAATAATTGTGCACTCAACAAATGTCTGCTTTTGTGTCACAATTTAAAAAACAATATTATGCACCATCAGAATATGTTCGATATATATTGGCTAAATCAAACACAGTTAAGTCCATTTTACTTCTTTCTGGGTAACAATACAAGGGGGGGGGGGGGTACTTATGCACAGCGCATTTAAACAAAGAAAAAACTGCCATCTCTAGGGCTAGGTCTGAGCAATATGACGATATAATATCGATATCATGATAAATTGTGTCAGAATACAATTTTCGGACATGTCGTGCAGGTATCATATCATCAAACATTTTTTTTAAATAATTACATTTTTTGTATTGGAAGCAGCTAAAATTTGTTACTGATACTTTAAAATTGCAACTTGTAGATTTTATTATTTTTCCTTTAGGTTTTGCCATTTTTTTAGATATTAAATAAATATAACAACTAACTTATTTTTCTTTTTTTTGTACAGTACTGTTTTGCTGGCAGCTCATTAGCAAACCTGTACATATCGTGATGCATAGTATTTTTGATATATTGTTCAGCTCTACGTTATGCATCATATTAGTCAAACTTTAAGGCCATGAAAAGTGTAACTACATTTATACATTTTAGCTGTGCATTAAACAGAGTTGCATTTTTTAATTTTTTAAAAACTGAGTACTTTTATTTAACATAAACTGACATACATTTTTAACACTGAAATGGAGAAAAGGTTAAATGCTGAAAAGGTTCATCTGCTACATTCTGAGGTAGAAGAGGCTTCATGTGGGAGTTTGAGCTGCAGTCTTTAGGTTTCATCACCCCCCGGCTTCAGTCGGAGGTCTTCAGAGGCTTGTGAGCTTACGAGAGGGTCGTACAGGGGGGAGGATGTGGGCGAAGCACACGCGTTTAGAGGGTCGAAGGTTCGACTGAGACACTGGGAATGTAACCACATGATTCTTTGAAAACAGGAGATCTCAGGGGGCTTCAGAGACTCGCTGAACATGCCGGTGATGGTTGTACGCTTTTGGTTTAAAGGTTTTCATACGAAAAAGCTCAACCATCTGGAAAACACGACGTAAGAGAATGTTTAGAGAAGCAGTAATATGAACTATAATATCAGTATTTTAAATATCTCCCACATATTCTATCCTAAAGCATCCTAAAGCACGATTTATATCAAGATGCACAGTCGATAGAAAGTCATTGAAATTATGGGTTTTTGTGATAGAAAACCGAGATAAACTATGTCTTTGATGTGACATTAAAAACATTTATGTTGTAACATGGGTATATTGGGAAAATGAATTTAAGAATATTCGTTTTTATGACGCTTTACGCCTTTCAAACATAGTACACTAATCTGTCAGCTTATGAGAGCAAATTAGTCCCACATATACGCTCAACATCCACATAAGGTTATGTCTACCAGTGCTGTAGTCAAGACCACCTAAACCGAGACCAAGTCATGACCAAGACCAAAGTGTATCGTGACCAAGACAAGACCAAGACTTTGAGGGGCTGTGATCAAGTCAAGAGCAAGACCAAGGCAGGGCGAGACCGAATCAAGACCAGAACCAGACCAGTGGGTGTGAAGGGGGTGGGGGAGGGGTGATAGCTGCAAACAGGAAGAAAAATTTCAGATTAGAACTGAGTCACGTTATTGGTTGCATTTGAAGCAGGAAGTTTTTCATCCAATCACAGTAACGATGTTAAATAAATCAGACAAAGCACAGGCAATTTAGTGAAATCCCCATAGTTGTGGTCGTGACCGGTCTTGAAATAAAATCCTGAGTCCGAGACCGAGAAAATAAACGAGTAAAAACGCGGTCGATTCCGAGACGAGACCTTCAAAAAGTGGTCTTGAGACACTATCTACCACACACACTTTACACCTGCGTACTCATGCAATTATCCACTCAGCCAATCATACAACAGCTGAGCAAGTGCTAAAATCATGCAGCAGCTACAAATCAAAGGCTTCAGTTAATGTTAATCAAATACATCAAACATCAGAATGGGGAAAAAAATGTAATCTCAGTGAGCATGGTCTCACACAAAACAGTCTCTAGAGTTGACAGAATGGTGCGAGAAAAACAAAATGCGAGCGGCGGTTCTGCAGGTAGAAAAGCCTTGCTGACGAGAGAGGTCATAACAGAATGGCCAGACTGGTTTGACCTGACAGGAAGGTTATGATAACTCAAACAGCAACTCTTTACAACCGTGGTGAGCAGAAAAGCATCTCAGAATCCACAACTGGCTCCATGAACATGACATTGAGTTCCGTGGTCCCCCCAGGCTTCAGATCTGAATCTTTTGGGATGTTGTAGAACGAGAGATTCGCAGCATGAATGTGCAGCTGACAAATCTGCACCAATTATGTGATGCAATCAGATCAATACTGACCAGAATCTCAAAGGAATATGTCTAGAATTTGTCTTGATTTTTGACTTTATATCATAAAAACCTGCAATCCCAGTGACTTTTTTTTAAATACCCACTGTGTTTATATAGTATATATTGGCTGTGTACTCTATTTATATTTCAGTACTTCATCCTTTCATTCGGGGTAAATGAGGTCTAACCTGAGAGCCAGGTGTGAGCTGTGAAAGCCGAGTGTCCTCGTTTGCACCAAATGCACCTGCCGTACAAGACAAAAATATATTCAAGCTTACACACCATCATAATTGCAGAGCTTCAGACATTAATAAAGAACTTTTCCATAAAAACAAGCATGTAATAATTCCTACTAGGAATTATCCCTAAAAGGTCTCGTCGATATAAAATCATACAAATACTTGCTCTGTTGCAAATACAACCCCAGCAAACATTAGTTTTTCCTCACCGAGACAAACAGGACACACTCTTGCAGTCAGACAGCGCCTCCCTGAGTCAGTTTGTGTCACTGCACCTGTCTTGAAAGTACTACACTGCTGTGCATAAGTATTCACCCCCATGAAGTTTTCCCACATTTTGTAGTTTTACAGCCTATAACTGAAACGGATTTAACTAGGATTATAAGCCATGAATTTACCCAAAACCGCCCTTAATACTAATGGAAGGGGTTCCCGGCTGCAAAAAAGAGCATTAGAGCATTGAGGTGTGTCGCATCAAGCAGTGTGTTTAAACATACATTCCAAATAAAAACTTTTGAGTCAATAACAAGCAGAGATGTTTCCTTCTATCATTATTGAATGAAAGAAGAAAAACTGCTGGTGATTGTAAACATACTTACATACAATATGAATTTAAAAAGAGCAGGAAATGTGAGATTCGTCCACTTCTTAATCTTTTCCCGAATCTACAGCAAGGGGAAAGTACAGGGTCATTTTTGTGTTTATTATTTCATATACCTCTGTTGCATATATCCACTTTACACAAGCAATATCTTTTGAATTTATACGTATAATTATGAACAAAAACATATGCATTCATAAGCATGAACAACCTGATAGGGAAAAAGTATTCAGACCCCAAAAATTACCAGCAGTAGAGCTTTGTTGCAGATTACATCTTTGAGACATCTACAGTAAGAAGTAATTCACATGCAGCATTGTGGTTCAATTTTGGTTCATTCCTCCTGGCAAATCTTCTTCAATTATTACCAAAGAGTTCTGTTTTTGTTTCGTCTGACCACAGTATATTGCTCCAAGAGCTCTGATTTGTCTACACGCTTTTAGATGCACATTCTCTGTGTTTCTGTTTCTTTTAGCAAAGGAGTTCTGCATGAGGTTTAAGAACAGTGGTGTTTGCAGTACACTTCATTACTTCTGTGTAACTGCTGTTCCTGCTGCTTTCAGGTCATCCTGCAACTCTTTGTTAGTGAGTGCTGACTTCTCTCTTACCTTCCTTATGTCCAGGGATGACTAGTTGTGACTCCATGAGCTTTCCACCTGCATATTATCGAACCACGTGTAATGACAGGAATGTTTTAATATGGAAGTATATTAAATAACAAAAATATATCAATATTTATTACTCCTCACTGTATATAGACCTTTAGCTAGTCACGCCCTTAAATTAGAACAGTGACTTTAAAAAAAAAAGGAAATCCATAATCAAGAGTATATGGCGTTTATTTCATTCTAGTGTTTTGAGAAGACACATTGCTTGATCTAAAATACCAACATGCCTGAATTAGCCCTGTTGTGCAAAAATAGAATAGCAGCAGATTGATGCAGCTACACCACATGTAACCATGATCCATTTTGATCAGAAAAAAGTGCAGGACTAAAGCCTATCTGGAAAAAAAAAACCAGAGAGTTTGCTGGTCGTATGTGTTAGGTAGAAGTTTGTGGTGTAGAAAAAATGAATGTGGATAAATCTGTCACTTGGCCTTTAGACCATTTTGACTCTTTAATGTCTGCTTATGTAGGCTCAATGAGTGCTCACAATCATCGTCTATCAGAATATCCCCAAAATGGTTTCATCCCAGAGCTTTTCCTCTTCTGTCCTGTTGTCCTCTCTGTCCTTCGGTTTCTTCTTCTCTTTTTTGTGCTTTGCTTTCTCCTCTTTAAGCCCTTCACTCTGTGCTTCTCCTTCTCCCTCTCCTTTTGTCATCGCAAGATGAGACACTGTGTTCCACTCTTCTTCGTCCTCTTCTCTCCGTCTCTTCTTCGTAACTCTTTCTCTGTGCTGTTTCTCCTTCCATCTCTTTCCATGATCTTCATCAGAGCTTCCTCTCTGTCTTTTTGGTTTCTTCGCGCTGCCACCTTCCCTTCTCCTCCTCCTCTCCCTTTTCTTTCTCTGCACATCCTCTTCTGAATGGTCGTCTTCTCTTCTTCTCCTCATTCCTTCTCGTCTCTTTTTTCTCCGCTTCCTTCTGTCTCTGCTGTCCTCGCTGCTGCTGCTGGTGCTGGTGCTACTATACGAAGACGAAGAGTCTGAGAACGAAGATGAAGAGTCGAGTGATTCTGGGCTCCTCCCTCTACGCAATGCTCTTCCTGTTAGCCCAGGGATGAGTGGAGGAGGGTAGGATGAGTAACCCTGATCCCGTTGGTTCGGCACCGGGAATCTCCCTCTGAAAGCGGTAGGACTGGGGTGAGGATGAAACGGCAGGTGCCAGGGCTGCGTTCGGAACGCAGGAGCATGAAGACGGGATTGGAGAGAGACAGTCTGGGGCTGGTCACAACACTCTCCGCTCTTGTCTACTTCACACTCTGCTTTCCTCTGTCCCTGAGTTTCACATCCCTGCCCCGTTTTGGGCTCCAGTCCCCGGGACCTCTGCACCTGGATGTAGTCGGCCAGCTCGTCCTGGAACGAGTCGTACACTTTCTTTTTGCATAAATCTTCTTGCGTCTTCTTTTCTCTGAGATGGAAGAAGAAGTGAAGAGTAAACCTTGCTGAACACAAAGTTGCGTTAACGTATCGGATAGACATTACGGGTGGGGGAAAAAAAAAACCCTGCTTACTTTATGTGGTGTTTATTGCCTTTCATGTGAGCCTGGTATGTGTCTATGGAGTAGAGAGTCACATGGCAGAGTGGACATGTGTGGGAGTTTGCTAGAGAAATAAAATAAAAAGAAAGAAAGACAAGAATAAAATAAGAGGAAAGCACATGTTGCCAAGTAGCCTATTAATTACAATAAATTATTTCTTTTCAAAACTGTTTTTTAGTGCTGCTAAATTGTACAACTGTACCCAACGTAAATCTGAATAAACAGCAATTTCATCACTAAGTAAAGAAATATCTGTGAAACTATAAGGCAAGTTCGAATACTTTAACTTACAAGTTGCATAATATACCTGAATAATACGTGAACATCATTATCCAATCCCACTCAGGCTAGCTCACGGAAAGATCTAGACTTATTCCCGGATGCTACTGAGGCCGGAGATGAACATGGCACTCCGGTTCAACTCCTGGATCATTTGCAGCCTGGAAAAACCCAGACATTGCTGTAGATGTCGCATCTATCATCCAAGGAAGGCTGTTCTCTGAGAGCTCTGCTGATGTACATGAGCTTCCATGCTGCGCACACTCAGTCTCAGCTGAGCCGAATTTTTAAAAATTGTTACACCCTTAAATAAATAGTTAACACTGCAACCTAAAAATCACTGAAGCTGGAAATCATTTCTAGCCTGTGTCTGGCTGTTAATTGGCACTTAACTGCAATAATAAAATAGCCTAAAGCTGTGATGCCCTGAATGAGCTTTTGTTTTAACTATGGTAAAGCTGACAAGATGACTACTTTTTTTGACGAGCAAAAATTAATATTCATGAAATCCACTTCAACCATGAGATGTAACTGGCAAACGTTGATAAAGTACCGTGCTCAGACTGCTCTCCCAGCTTATCGTGCAGCTCCTGGCGAGCCAGGTTGCGCTGGTGCTTGCGACCACTGTAATGTTCAGCGGCCATCAGTGGGTTGTTAAACGAAGCAGCGCACAACTTGCAGTACTTGTCTGGGTCACTCAGGTCGACTCCCTGGGCAGCAGAAGCCGTGCCTTCCTTCTGTTCCTGAACCACATCGCCGTGTGCACTTGCCTCCACTGTATCGTCCACGGCAGTTACAGGAGGATCCGCTGAACTCACCTTGGTCTTGGCATCTGCCAACAATAAGTACTAATTACAATATGCTACTAAACCGTGAAATATACAAATCAAGCAGGAGCTACGCTGTCCTCCAGAATTATTGGCACCCTTTAGCATCACTTACCTACAGAGACTGTGGTGCTGGACTTCCTTGTGTTCTTGGCATGGACTTTTCCCTCGTAGTGAGACTTGGCAACCACAGGTGAACTAAACACCATGTTGCACAGCTCACAAAACTTCTCCGGATCTGCATTAACACTCTGTTAAAGCAAAAAATCCATCCTAAACATAATCTTTATAATTAACATGTGGTCTTCAATGACATCTATTCTTTTTGTAATTTTAGGGGTTTTTTTTAGTTAAAATAGAACATGCTGGTCTATTTTCTCTTTGGTTAACTGGCTTCCTGCATTACCCAGAATGCCATTTGAGTATGCGCCAATAGTGGAGCCAGTAGGAATTATCTCTTGCTTTATGTCTACCACTAACCTCTAACAAAAATACACCATCGAGCAACAAATTAGCAGCAAAATCACTGATCACATCTCAAATATTTCAATATAAACATATATACTGTGTTTCAAGGTAGAGGTTTCGTTTAAAAACTACAGGTGGCGCAATGACCCACACAAGCTATCATGCTAAAGCTGCACTCATGGTAATTTACCTGAAAGCTGCTGCTCTCATGGCTCTGCTTGTTCTTTTCAGCTTTCTTGGTCTGCAGGTAGATTCGAACTCGCTGAGCATGCTTCTTACCCTGATGGCCAACAACAACAAAAAAAGTTTCAAAAATATCCACAAATGTCTTAGCAGTATAATAAACCTATGTAAACGCTCATACAAACCTCATAGTGAGAGACTCTCTGAGACTCAAACATCAACACCGCCTCACACACCTGACAGAAGGTGTCAGTTAACAGGCCTTTAAGAAGCTCATTGTCATTCTGGGTTTCTGCCAAGACAAGAACGACCAGATATGAAGTTATGTAACAATGATTAACATTATGCGTAATGTAGACAAGAACAATGTTATGTTATACCATATAGTGAAACTATTAGGATCAGGGAACACATGATGAGGAACAGAACGTGATATCTGACTTACTAAACTTGAATATGAGACCTGAGCATTGTAACCTAGTGTATGCTGGATTACACAGCAATACATCACTGTTCTTTATTCATCTGTATTCATATATAACTAAAAAAAAATACACATACAGATTTGTTAATAAATCACAAATTTATTAGTGGGGAAAATGAAATATAGGGTCATCATTTGCATTCAGAGTAGCACTGCATTGCAAATTATGTCAACTGTTAACCATTATTGCAATAACGTATATCAGAGGAGACTGCCATATGCAGACCTTAACAAAACACTGGTTTTATTGCGTTTTCTCATTAGAGCCACGTTGTTCATTTTGAAAAACTGGAGCAAATAATAATAAGCTAATAATATTAACTGATCAAATCTCACACACACAACTCTAATGTGTAGCAGTATAATCAACAATATGATTCTTTTGTCCATGCACCCTTAGTCTGAAGGCCAACGTCTGTCTGAAAAAGCAAAGAAAAGCACGGACAATAATACAAAAATAAACGCTCAAAAGGATTCCAAGATTGGTGCTGAGAAGTACTTCACATCCACATGAAGCTCGAATGTATTAAGAAATACATTAAAAAAAAATGTTTTCGTGTTACTGTTCCTTACAATTACTCCATTTTAAGAGTATATTTTTAACATAAAATATCTTTATATATAAAGAACATCTAATATTTTTATAAATAAATGAACAGAGCGTGACAGTCTACAGACTGTCAATTCCTCACTGTCAGCATGAAGAAAACCCTGGGTTTAAACTGTAAAAAGTAGGTCATATTTATTTAGGTTAAAGTTCCTTTTATTATTCAAAATACTAATACTGATTGGGACGTGAATTCAGCCCGATTTTGTCATGGCCGACAAGTTTTCAGCGTCGGGCCCGACGAGCGGGTCTTGTAGCGTGACATAATCGAAAAACAGCAATGTGGAGTCTAGGATGCCCCACAACACCTCAACGAAAAGTCTAGCATGTCAGGAGTTTTGTGTTTTCTTTCCTAGATTGACAAATCCTATAACGTGTTCCTGGACAGCCATGATTGACAATTTCTTGACCCTCCTCCCCGAATGTTGCCAGTCTGCCGACCAGGACACGGCACGAATTTACGGCACTATGGTCTATCTGACATAATGACCATCGTGAAAGACAAAAATATCATGTAGTCTGATGCCAGAATAACAGATTGTGCAATAAAAGTGTTCTCCACATTACGGAACCATAGACCTATGATGAATGATAAATACCACATTCTGCTGAAAACAGGTTTGCATAACCAGAAACATCCTTCAAAGTGAGCTTGAGGTAATAAGGATGTTTTTTCCTGTGCATCGGCATGTTTCATTTACGGTCTGCTATTGCCGTAGGTGTCTGTATTTACACCGTCCCCCTGTTAGTGGATTTTAGACGAGCGTCATAGCAGCGGTCACTATCTGAGATTTTAATTAGGAACTTCTAACACTGTCAGAACTTTAACACTGGTGAACAAGTCTCATTATGTATTTTAAGAACGCTGATCTCAATTCAGGGCCAAAGAATTCTTTTACAACATGTGATTTTTCGCACGCGACAGCAATTTCAGCCGAGAAATCGGAGCGTTCTGTTGGAACCTGGCTTAACTCAAAAGAAGCTGGCAGAGTGTCACTTTATTACTGAAAAGATGTCAATGCTGGACAGCGTTGCCAGATAGGAAATGTTAAAGTATTGTACCGGAGGCTTAAAATGATCGTATATTGAGGACAATTATTGCATGCGAGTCATAACCAAGATAACAAATAGGCGTAAATGTGTAATTTCAGAAAACATGTATTTATTGAGACGAACGACAAACACCTTTTGAGAAATACGATAATTATCGTACATCTGAGAGCGCTGACGTTGGATCGGTATTCCAAAAAATAAAAATAAAAATAAAAGTGGGATCAGGAGCAAAAGTGGATGGAAAAAAATGGATTTTTATATTAATTATTTTAAAGGCATCTATTTACCGGGAAATAACCCTGATAAACCTCGAGGTGTAATGTATTTAAGTGTCCTCTGAAGCAATTAAAGGGTATCAAATGTAATATGACTGAAATAATAATAATAATAAAAAATTCACTTCAAGTCACAAATTTGAGTTCTGAGGTGTAATGTAGTTAAGTGCCCTCTTGTACAAAAAAAGGAGTCAAATAATGTAATGTACATTACATAATTGTAATATTATTAATATTCTAAAATAAAAAATGTAATAATATAAATAACAATAGCACTTTTATGGCATTTTACGTACTTTTGAGTCCAAACTGCTGTAAAGAACTCCTCTAATAGCAGGTTGTACTAGTTAACAAGTATACTACTAACTAATAAATATTATCATTTTTGATATGATAAACAAGCTAACTTTGTCTAGAATCGTTCCTAAAAAATCGTTCATTTGACTTGTGAGTTTATTAACTTTAAAAACCGAACCTAAAGACCGAGTGAAGCGAACCTGAGTGTGTTATTGTTTGAAATGGGAAGTAGCCATGAACCAGCTAACGCTAGCTAGCTAGCTTGCTAGGCTTAGCATGCTAGGCTTAGCAGCGTTAGCTAATGTAACTGCTCAAACCTCTCCATCTCGAACAATTTGTCAGCAGTGTATGAATCCTGAAGCTGGTGAAAAACTCGTTAAGGTGCTTTTTTGGTATAAAACAGGGATCTAACAGTCTGAATACAGCTAGCACACAGATGTTTGGGTAATTACTGTGCCGGACTCACCTTCAACATGACAACTATGGACATTAGTATTTGTTAGCACTGTTTCGGCGTCTGAGACAGAGGCCGAGTCTAAATGAACAGTGACACTGTTTTCAGTCGGACACGATACGCTGTCCTCAGACACAGACATTTTTTTTTTTTAATCTCAAAACGGAAAAGGCACAGCTACCTTATCCGACATAACTAAACACTGACTAGCCAAATATATCAGGGCGGGTGTGGGGCACTGCGCATGCGCAAGACGCACTCCTGTACTCGCCTGTGGTAAAAGAACTTAAATAGACATGTACCAGTAAAATCATCAAAAAGCAAATAAAGTAAGGTCTAAAATTAAAATAGAGCATAGAGATAGAAATAAAGCAGAAGTGACAAAGATAAAACGCTTTACATTGATTGAGTGCAAAAAGAAAGTGTATAAAGTTGAATTTGTATTCAAATTTCCCCAGTGGAAATACACTATATGGCCAGAAGTAGCCTATGTGGACACCTGACCATCACACCCATATGTGGTTCTTCCCCAAACTGTTGCCTCAAGGTTGAAAGCACACAATTGTATAGGATGTCTTTGTATAGCCTACTGAGTACATTACAATATCCGTCCAAGGCCCCTGTGTATGAAGCGAGGTCCATGAAGACATGGTTTCCGAAGGTCGGAGTGGAACAATTTCAGTGACCCTTGACCTCAGTCCTACCAAACACCTTTGGGATGAACTGGAACACCACGTTGACTGCGCTGCAAGCCTCCTCGACCAGCACCAGCATCAGTGACACTTTACTAATGCTCTTGTGGCTGAATGGACAAATCCCTACAGCCACAGTCAAGGTTTTCCAAAATCTAGTGGAAAGCCTTCCCAGAAGAGTAGAGGTTATTATAATAGTTAAAGGAGAATGGGATGTTCAAAAATCAAATAGGGGTGTGATGGTCAGGTGTCCACAAACTTTTGGCAATATAGTGTGTAATAGTTGCACTCAAAGTTGACCAGTTCAGATGGCACTTAAAGTTGAATCATTTTTATAAATATGTTTCAAATCTTCTGAACTGATTTAAACAAATCATACGTTATCGTAAGAGGGTCCCTTTTTTTTTCTTTTTTCTTTTTTTGCAAGGTGCATTTTTGAGCACATCTTTTTGGAAAACATTTCTTGTTTCAAAGGGGTTTATGCTGTTCTGATTTTTCACAACTCTTTGCATAAAGAAATTATAATCGTAAGATAATAGTATAATCGCTGCAGGCCGTTTTTGTCTATATTATGCAGCCAACTGTATGAAAAAGCAAGGAAAATCACAGGTAATAAAACAAACATGAATGTCAAGCACATTGAAGAAAGAAAGAAAGAAAGAAAGAAAGAAAGAAAGAAAGAAAGAAAGAAAGAAAGACAAGAAATAAAGAATGTTCCCTTTAAGTCCCAGAATAAAGCAAATTCACTGTCCTTACAATATTTTTGAAAGAGATATGTACATTTATTGTATAAAAAACCACCATACAGACATTATTCATCATATTATTAATAACATGGGAATTCTGGTTCACTGGTAAAAGTGTACAGATTTAAGTTTCAGACTTATAATTTTTTAATTCAAATGAATTCTGTGTAATTACAGTATTATGCTGCTTATAAATTGTAAAAGATCTCATACCTCTAAAGAATTGAAACAGAACTGTAAAATGAAGGTGGTTATGTGTGTGTTTTTAATTTGTTCTCACTGGTAATAACACACCACTGTTTACAGTAAAATACTATGAATCATTTTTTCCATGATGGCACTGCGGATGGCTGCCTCGGTGTGTTGGTGCACATTGTTTTGTCTTGTTTTGTTTGTTAACTCAGTTCACTGCTGCGATACTCGAAGCTCTTTCACCAGAGA
>JAOTRR010000022.1:5573079-5591773 GCA_028570945.1 Gogo arcuatus
TAAATCTATTTGTAGTCAATCACACAACAGCTCTTTCCCATTTTAGATCTGTTTTGTTGTGTGTTTTCACAGCATTAGAGCTGTATTACTTCCGCCTACAGTGAAGTCATGTGCATTCCCAGCTATTTTACATTATTGCGCCCTCTGCTGTCTAAATGACGCAATTAAAGCTAGGAAAAACAGATTATGCAGCCTAATAATAATCGCGATTCATTTTTTATTTCATCGATTCAAATCATCGTAAATTTGTATTGCAATTTATCATCGCACAATATATTGTTACATGCCTAGTAAAGAAAAGTGATATAATTGTGTCTACACTGGTTTCTTCCTAGTTATGTGTGCACGTTGATAAATGCCAATTATCTGTAAAATGCAAAGCACGTTCACACTACAACTTATTTGCATTTGGTGACACCTACAAAACTCCATAAAAGGTAACGCTCACAGTTAGCTGAAAGTGCGAAGGAAAAAATGATGGGGAAAAAAGAAGAAATTTCTCAGAGGCAGAAGTGGAAATCAGTTTTACTGATGTCTATAGTACAAAAGGTGAATTAGGTGTGACTTAAGAAAGGGTTAAAAGAAAACATTTTGGCATGAAAATGGAGAAATAAAAGATATCTACCCTGTACCTGCGTGATCATGAACACCAAGCACATCACTCAAGGAAACTGCTATTTTTAATTGTTTTTAAGTTTAAACAGTGTGTGTTTGTCATGTCTCTTGTGTCTGTGTTGTCTCTCGTAGGATATGAAAGTTTTCCTAGACCAACAGGATTTTCAAATTCGTAAAACAATTTACGAATAAACTTGTTTGTATCCAGCGTCATAAATGAGGTTGATTGTGACAATGGAATAAATGAAACTTATACACATACAAATGCTTTGTGTGTCTGTGTGGTTTTTTTGCAGTGGGAGATCTATGATGCTTATGTGGAGGAGCTCCAGAAGCAGGAGAAGAGTAAAGACAAACAGAAGGCCCTTTCATCTAAGAAGGAGGAAGACAAAGGGAAGAAGAAGACAGTGTTAGTGGAGAATCAGGTAGGAGCTTTGAGTCATTTGTGTTCATCAAAGGCATTCTTTCAGTCATTAATGTCATATAGTGTGTATTGTCTGCGGTGTATATAGGACATTACTAGGACATTGACTGTAACACATGACAATTATCTTCTTTATCAATCAGAGTGATGATATTACCAAAGTGGCAAACGTGGCCAAGATTATCGAGCGCATGGTGACTCAGAACACCTTTGATGACATCGCTCAGGGTAATTATTCCTCTTTGAAATGTGCTGACCAAAACTATCATGTAAGTGTCCACAATGTGTCACTCTGCTTTTCTCCTGTCCTTTGTCCATTTTAGAGTTTAAATACTTTGAGGATGCGTCAGATGAGTTCCGAGAACAAGAGGGCACGCTTCTGCCATTGTGGAAGTTCCAATATGACAAAGCTAAACATCTTTCAGTAACCACAATCTGCTGGTATGTATGCAGCGTACAGCAAAAGTCCATCCATTAAACTGTTAAACTAAACTAACTGTTCGTTAATTTCTCTTTACATCCAGGAATCAGAAATACAAAGACCTGTTTGCTGTAGGACTCGGGTCATGTGAGTTCGCCTTCAGAGTTTTCAACGGACATTTTCTTCTTGAATATTCCTTCCACATGCCACTGTGGATTGTTAAAAAACTTTTATCGTTTTCTTCCCAGATAAGTTCACCAAGCAGGGACAAGGCATGCTACTCTTCTACTCCCTGAAGAACTCCACCTACCCAGAGTTCATTTTCCACACTAAATCTGGGGTCATGTGTCTGGACATCCACAAACAGCTGTCTTACCTGGTGGCAGTGGGTTTCTACGATGGTAGCGTTGCAGTGTATGACCTGAAGAATGATAGATCTCAGCCTGTTTATAACAGCACAGTCAAGGCGGGCAAGCACACTGACCCGGTGTGGCAGGTAGGGGGCGCTACATTAGTGTTTTAGCACCAGCTGGAGGAACCGTGACTATTAGCAGAAGTGATGCAACTGCATAACAGATTTCAGCATGCACCAAATGTACAGCAACACAGAGAACACTGAGAAAGATAAATTAATAGGTGGTGTTCTTTATTGCCATTTATAACACAGTGTTGTGCCATTCTCAAACCCGATTGGTCAGAAACTCTGACAGCAGGACCAGCTACAAAGCAAATGACACGTTTATGTGCTAGTTCTAATACCTTATTGTTTTAGAACTATTCACAGGGACCTGAATGGCAGACGGTCCATGTAATCTAGGCGGAATAATATTATACACATTTAAAAAGTGCTGCTATTTAACAATAAAACATTTAATAGCTGATATGTTGAAGCTTGGAGATGTTTAATTTAACAATTTTGGAAGGAGTCTCCAGAGTCAGTGCTGAGATAAAGCTGCAACTTTAAGTTTTCCACTATGGCAAAGTCTTCAGGACAGAGAGCTTTGTGTTTTATAGTTATGTAACATGACAAAGGTTTGTTGTTGTTGTTGTTTACTGACTTAAAGAGAGAGAGAAAAAAGATGCTGGTGAGGAATTATAATATAATTTCAATACTAGATAAATAGAATTTGTATATCCTATGCAGGTTTGTAGTGATAATTGATATAGCTCAATCTGTTTTTATGGTAAGAGTGTTGTTTGTACTGAATGAACAGTTTATTCTGCCATGTCCTGAAATATTCACATCATGCCTTGTGATATCCTATCAGGTAAAGTGGCAGAACGATGACATAGACAAGAATCATAACTTCTTCTCAGTCTCCTTTGATGGACGTGTGGTATCGTGGACTCTTGTGAAGGTGCGTTTAATACAGATCTCACTTTTTTGTGTTCAGGCATATAGCTGCACTATGTGATTTAATAATGGCAATTCTTTTGGTTTTTCAGAACGAGCTGCTGTTCACAGATATTATAAAACTCTCTACAGAAATGGCTCCTTCGGAAAGACAAAAGGACATGACGATTTCTGACATGGGTAATCGTCAGCCACCAACAACTCATTACATCGTGAATAATTTAGCATTCAGCTTGGAATGAGCTTACACATAACTGCCATGAGCGTTCTCGCTTTAAACTCCTGCAGAGACTTCAGTTAATTTGGTTTGACTACATTGATTTTGCAGTCTGTTATCCCTGCACAACATTCTGAAGCTCCTCAATGCTATCTTGTTTTCCATTCCAGCCTGCGGAACGTCTTTTGATTTCCATAAACAGATCGATTACCTTTTCCTTGTTGGCACCGAAGAAGGCAAAATCCACAAGGTTAGAAACAAGTGTCTCTGTAGTTTATCATTAAATGAATAATCCATTGGTTTAAACTTATGAACAGATTCTTAGACACTAACAATACATACTGTAATTGCAGATGAATCCTAAACGAGTTTTAACAGTTTTTAAATTACAAACACAGTATTTGTTTTAAAGGTTTTCTTGGGACAATAACAAATGATGAAAATATGAAATCTACATAAAAAAAGAGACGCAGTTTTGGAATTCAAAAGTGTTTTACAACTGTAATATGCTACACCTAATTATTATATAGACACAAGTGTTTTACTGGGAAATACGTGGAAAGTAAAAAAAATAAAAGTATGTGGACTCCTGACCACCACACCCGTATATGCTTGTTGAACATCCTATTACAGAACTATGGGCATTAATATGGAGTTGATCCCCTTTTTTGCTTCTTAAATAGCCTCCAATTTAAAATACATTTTTTACTAGCTATAACTTAGGAATCTTGATTTATTTGTGTGTGTGTGTGTGTGTGTGTGTGTGTATGTTCTTTTCTTTTGTGTGGTAGCGTGTTCAAATAATATATAGTATATCAAATAATAGTATATCAAATACAGTATATCAAATAATAATATATAGATACAAAGACACAAACACCCAGTTTCTTTTGCATCACTTGTTTACATTACAGTATAATATCCCGTGTACTACTTGGATCAAAGTATAACCTGAAATATACGTGAGTCAAAATTTACATGAGGTATGAGGTAAATATTGCAGAAATTTGCTCACATTACTGCAGATATAAGCAGCTTGTTGTACTGTAGGGGCACACTAGAGTCCCTAGTGCCTGGCAAAAAAAGTCACAAAATCGTAAAAAATCTACATTTGTCTCACTTTATTGATGCTGAGGGGACTTGGGTGCCATCATTAATTCTTATGTAGGCCCAAGTTGATAATATTGTGCGTGATATAATGGCTGAGTGTTGCCGACTGCTCAGTTTACCCCCTCACAAAACGTAAAGTCTGTGTTATGCAGTATTTTCATGTTTTTTGCAGGGAGCCTTAAAGAGCTCCAGAGTTGCCCCTCGGATAGAGGTGATAAATCCGTGGCATTTGAAAAAGCAGGCTGAGCCGTATCTGTTTGGTGAGGATATCGTGAAGCAGTGCTTTCGGGAACAGTCTAATCCTCTGTATTGCAGAGACACGCCAGGAGCTCAGGCTTTAGTCTCTCCCGCTCTCTGTCTCTCTCTCTCTCTCTCTCTCTCTCTCTCTCTCTCTCTCTGAAGCAATTTTGCTGCCTTTCTGGATTTATTGTTGTTGATCCTAAACCTTCCTTGCAAATCATGTATTGCGGAATGAAACATTACAGGAGCACTGATTAACGCTCTTAGTGTGGTGTCACTTTGTCTGTGTCCAAAATGTCAAGTCAAGTTTATGTGTATAGCGCTTTTAACAACAGATATTGTCGCAAAGCAGCTTTACAGAAAAATAAACACTTTAAGCATATGAACTAATTTATAAAATGTCTCTCCAAGGGGATGAGTGAGACTCAGTGTGTATGGTATGGATGGATAATATCTAACCCTGGTTCTGTATGTTCATTTGCAGTGCTCCAAATCCTACTGTAGCCAGTTCCTGGAGACGTACACTGCACACAGCCTGTCTGTCAATGCCGTGAAGTGGAACCACTTCCATCCGAAAGTGTTCATCTCTTGTAGCTCAGATTGGACTGTGAAGATATGGGACCACACTATCACGTATGTACACCTTCATATTGCACAGCATCACAGCAACATCACACCAAACACAAACCAGAGACTACATTATATAAGGAATTAAACATAACCCGATGTGCTGTTATAGGAAAATAATAAACAACATAGTGGTGTGATGTGGTCTGCTGCAAAGCAGAGTTTCTGCTATGACCCCGAAGTTGATTATTTTCTAATACCAGCATGTACCAGAGTTTTATTCCTCATATACCACAGCAATTTGTCAGCCATTAAAAATGTCTAATTTACTAAAGGATGACACATTGTATTTTTAACTGTTTACAGTTACATTTAATATTGTGGAACATCCATGAGACAAGTTTTCACTTAAAATGCTTCTGTTAGAGTAGCTGTAAACATTTCCTCACAAGGCTCTCTCGAAGTTAATAATAATAATCATAATAATAATAATAATAATACATTTATGTTACTGTGAAAGCACATAAGTGCTGAAGACTTTCCCACAGTGGAAAACATGACCGTTACACAGTGCTGACACTGGAGACTCCTTCCATAAATATTAATAATGATGTTAAACATTTCCTTACAAAGGTTCACCATATCAATGATTATATGTGTTTGTAGATTTGTTTATTATTAGGCTTATTCTATGTCAAGGAGTTCTTTCCATCAGAATGTTAATGATTTAGAACAAGTGAATCAACATACTGTAATTATGTGACTACTATCAGAGCTGCTGTTATAGACTAGTAATCACCATCTTCCAGCCAACTGGAAAGTGGTACACATTAAGTAAAATTTAAAATACTTCCGAGTCTAGGTCATGGAGATAAAATGCAGGAAATATTTCATAGCCTCACTGCATAGAAACCTTACAAACTCTATTGTCTTTACCTCAAAAATAGCAAGCATAAATTAAACGCATTTAACTCCTACAGTTGTTATTAAAATAAACATAATTAACTTGTCAAGACAATGATTTGACAAATCATTTAGCCAGTCCCAGTCTGTCAAAGAGAGACCCCTGGATGAGTAATGATTGTAATTACGATGTCATTTTGACAAAGTGCGCTATGTATGCTGAAGTCTCATTACTCTGGGTTGTAGTTTCTAAGACATGTTTACTGCTGCAAGCGAGGTTCACCAGGAGAGGTCTCTAGTGCAGTAAAGAACGAAGTAGACAGAGGTCATTTCTCTGCCATCTCACCCTACAACGATCCTAAATAATTTAATGAGTCTTTTGTAGGCATGCCTTTTTGACCAGATTGAGTTATTGAAAGTAAACTGTATTGATTTTCGTGAAAATGTGGAAGTGTTGTTCCGGAAAATGGGGAGCCACTTAGGACCACATTAAGTGTAATAAATTTCACCCACTCTTTGTCTGCACACACACTCATCTAACTTTCTGTGAAGATTCCCTTAAACCACTAGAACAAGTAGCAACAGTTTTGTGAGTTTTACTTCAGTTTTATTTGTTTAGTTGTATTTGTATAGCACCTTTATTAACAATAGACATCACCACAAAGCAACTTTAGAGAAATCTGGATCTAGATCTCTAATGAGCAAGCCAGAGGCAATAGTGGGGAGGAGAAACTCCCTGAGATGACATGAGAAAGAAACCTTGAGAGGAACCAGACTCAAAAGGGAACGTATCCTCTTCTGGGTGACACCAGAGAATGATTATAAATAATTAAAGTATAAAGGTGTAGACTAGTACTAAATGTGATGAAAGGAATTTCAGTATGAGTAGATTGTCTAGACCTTTACAAACAAGCACTTTCTTTTTAGCCAGACAAAAATTGGGGGATAGAAAATGCAGACCTTGATGTCAAATGTAATACGATGTAACAAAAAAAAGGAATTTAAAAATTAAAAAAAGACAAATATGATGAAATATGAATGAGAAAACAACAATAGCAAGCATTAAACTGAAACATACTTAAATAGTAGTATGGTATATTGTCAATATATTGCTGCATGAATAGTCCTAGTTGTAATTATCACTGAAACTTTGGTTTAACAATATTGTCTCTGCCCCTACTAATTAATTAACAGTGTCATGTTTATGTGTTTAATATCGGCCTCGAATGGCGTTCCATAGTTTCTTTGAGTGTATTTGCAGCGTAAAACATACATTTCGGTGAGATATAATCAAACTGTCAGACATTGGCCTTGAACTTAATACTGCTCCTTGCACAAATCCTGTGCAACTGTATGAATAGTGCTTATACTTACTTCTGACATTTGAATACTCAACTCCAAATATGACCCATTGTGAATAAGAGTCCTGGGATCAGCTCGAGTGTTTATGATTACAGCACATGAAATATACACTTTGGTACTGAGCTAGTATTAGTAAAAAATTAGGGTTTTTTTGCTAGGAAATGTGGTCAGTGGAGATCCATTCGAGACCAGATGTGGACGGCTGTCCATATGTGATTGCATGACCCGAGACAGATATTAATATGAAGCCTGAACAGGGTCAGTGTGGCTTGAGAGGGAGTGAAAGAGAGAGATTCTGTGTGATGAAGAGGGAGAGTGAGGACATAATGCAGTCTACTTACAGCCTGCTTACAGCATGACAACATCTCCCTGCACCACCCAGCCTCTGGGGTTATAAAATGCAGTTAATTTGGTGTGTGTGTGTGTGTGTGTGTGTGTGTGTGTGTGTGTGTAGCTGGAAGAATAGAATAAACAACAGAGTACCCACAGACACAAAAATACTTTTAAACAATTAAACAAATACCTCTCTGCAACATCTGCATATATAATTAATGCTGGAACAATACATTCAAGGAATCCTAGTCAGTTTACATCACTGACACTTATGGTATACGTGTAGCGTTTACAGTTTTTCACACCTCGCTATGGTGATATGGAAGCCACCTGAAAAATTCAGTTTGGTTGGTGGTTAAAACATGAAAAAAGTCTCCTGGTGGAAAAGCCAGTTCCCTGAAAGGGAAAGAACGTGGGATGAGAAAGACACACATTTGCCTCTGCTAGCGCAAACTTTTGGCTCACTTTTTTCCGACTTTATCTTGGTAACATCTAGGTAAACTTTGACCGGGGAATTTGCTTGCCTGAATCTTGTGAACCATTACAAATCAAGTAGGTGGGACGAGGGTCTAATTGGTTGGTAAAAAAAATTGTGGAGCGCATAAATATTTATTATTATTATTATTATTTTGACACTGAACTTTTGCCTGAAAATTCAGCCTAAGGCTTTTCCCATGTGTTTCTCAGGAGCCCGCTGTTCACCTTTGACCTGAACGCACCGGTGAGTGATGTGGCCTGGTCACCGTACTCCTCCACTGTGTTCGCTGCTGTCACCACTGATGGAAAGGTAAGCTGCTTCAGTCAGAAGCTGTCAATCTGCCAGTACTACACAATGCAAACACACATTGTTACTAGAAACAGGAATTTGTAGACACCTCATAATTTGATTCAGTTTCAGTTCAGACTGTCATGCTGCCATGATTCTATATTCATCTTAATACATCTTGGTGGTACTTTTAAACCATAACATCATTTTCATCTATTATGAAAATCACAAGGCTTAATGTGCTTGAATTGTCAACTGTTACATGGTTACATGTTATTATTATATTTACATGAAAAAGAATATTATGAACAGGCATAGAATCAGACAAAGAAGAATACATTGATAGTTTATTGAATAGATTAAAATAAAATAGATAGAAAATAAATAAATAAAACATAGCCTACTTAATTCACACACACACTAGAGACTTTCACATAAATAATAATATAATATAATATAATATGATATGAGAACAATGTAATGTAAAATTCTTTTTTTCCATTCCCATTTCTTACTCATTTATGTACTTGAGAAACCAGCAACAGTTGGAAATTGCTGTGGTATGATCTTTCTTGCATCAGACCTTGTTGTTGCCACTTTTATTAGCGTTTAATCGTAATATTTTGTGTAAATGTTATTAAATCACTATTGAGCTTTAGCCTGAAGTTTTGGCAGTAAACACAAAGCTGATGTCATATTAATACAATGATGCTGAGAGTTGTGAGTAATTGCTTGTGATGAAGCTCTCATCATTTACAAAGATATTCTAAACGACTCACAGCACACACACACACACTTTTAAGGAGTGTAATAGGTGTTAATGAAACAGCATAGCAGCTACATGATGGGATTCAACTCATGCTGTTTCATAATGCTGTACAATCAACTGCACATCACACACACACAGTCACCCATGCCTGTTTGTGTTAGTGTACTTGGACAGCCATTAACCTGCCTGACATTAACTATTAGCCTCAGAACAGATGCTGAAGACATGTCCTTTTCCTTCAGCTCCACTGTACATACACAGTAGAAGGCGCAAGTTGCTCGTGTCACTTGTGCGCACCGTTAAGCTTTTTGAGCTTGTGATAAAAAAAAATGCCAGTAACCTAAATGTTTCTGCTACTGTATTATTTATAAATATCACTGCTGGGCCTCTTGTGTAATGGATATCTGAGAGACACAAGATGGAACAGGTGCCTGGATGACACAGGTTTTGAGTTTGTAGTGCAGAAAAATCTGTACTGTTTGTAGTAGCTGTGAATGGAAAAAAATAATCTTTCTAGACATTTATTATGTAAGGGGTTGTGTTATAGGAAAATAATCAAGACGGAGTGACACCCCAAAGTTGATTATTTTCCAACAACACCATGTTCTGGAGTGTTTTATTCCTCTTCTACCTTGGCAATTTCCCAGCAATGGAGGTTTTTATTTATGAAAGAATGACACATCATACTTTTATCCATTTATAGTTACGCTTAATGCTTTTGAACATCTGCAAAACAAGTTAGTTCCTATTACAAGTTATTACAAGTTAGTGCTATTACATCATAGCAGCTATGAACAGTCGTTACCTCGAACTTTCTCTTGAAGTTAATAAAATGCAAGCTTATTAGTGAGACAGCACTGACATTGGAGACTCCTTCCAGTTATACAATTAAAAAAATACAATTGTTCATTCTATGAATGCAATAACTCACTGTAATATCTATTTCAGAGGATAAATAATTAAAATAATTCAGTTCACTATCACTGCTAATATATGAGTAAACAAAAATTTGAAAATTATGGTGCAGTCCTTTGAGTTGCCAGTTTGTGTTGTCATTACTTGTACTGTCCTTGATAAATGCTTATTTTGACACTGTAAAGAAAGCCAAGCTTGTGGCAGAATATTTAATTTTTCTAGAAGCAGACAATGGCAAGATAATAGAACGGTCTAGACACAGCTTTAATTTTCAATTGAAGACAACTTAAAATGAGTGGAAGCCAACAGAAAGCTTCATTAAAAGAGTAACCATGGCCCTTTTGGTAGCAATGAAGTTTGATGGACTCCTTGTAGTGCACTAGAACTCTAGACTCTAGCTTTTGGTGTTTATTGCCTTGCTAGTATGAATGTAGGGTTATACTGTGGCAGCTACATTATATGGCCAAAAGTGTGCACACATCCGATCACACACATCCATATGTGGGCCTTCTCCAAACAGTTGAGACAAAGTAGGAAGCATATGGTTATCTAGGATGTCTTTGTACATTGTAGAATTACAGTATAATTTTGCTTCACTGGAGATAAACATGTTCTAGCAATGACTGTCCCTGTGCACAAAGCAAGGTCCATGAAGACATGGTTTACCAAGGTTGGTTTGGAAGAACTCGAGTGGTCTGCACAGAGTGCTGACCTCAACCCCAATGAACACCTGTGGAATGAATTTGAACGCCACCTACACACCAGGCCCTTTTGCCTGATATCAGTGGCCGGCCTTGTGGCTAAATGGGCAAAATTCCCCACGGCCACGCTCCAAAAGCTAGTGGAAAGCGTTCCCAGAAGATTTTAAAGTATTTTTAAAGATTTTAAAGTATTTTCCCAGAAGATTTTAAAGTAGCAAAATGGGGACCAACTCCATATTAATGCCCATAGTTCTGAAATAGGATGTTTAACAAGTACGTACGGGTGTGGTGATCAGGTGTCCACATACTTTTGGCCATATAGTGCATTACAGATATTCAGTCTGAGAAAGGCTACATTATACAAATGTGTTTTGTGCTCTTGTTATACGCCTCATGGGATACTACACTAAAAAGGACATTTTGTATGGTGCATCTGTGTGTTTCTTGTTTTTGACAGTTTCCAGCAGTGCCAGTTGGCTTTAGTTAATTCAAGCTTCATTCTGTTAGATCGGAGTTGCGTGGTGTATGACAGAGCTGTTCCTTGCTCATGGGTCTTTCTTAGTGCCAGTCGGATTCTGTGCCAGCATGAGCGTGCAAGTCACAGTGTGGAAATAAGTAGTAAGTGCCAGAGTTTCAGTAAGACTGGCGTCTCTCCAGAATTCTGCTCCTCTCCTGGAGGCTAGAAAATTCCACAGTGTGGTATATTCATCTCAAGTAGGGCACAAAGACTGAATCATTACCGACACCTTCACAGCTTCTATACTCACAACAGCCTGAAAGTGACCTTTCATGTAGAATGCCATTATGTACATCAGTTTATACACTCAGAGTACCATTGCTGAAACTCAGCTGCTACGTGACTCCACCACAGAGCCATGCTGTTGGTCAGTATATGACTGTATGCTTTGGGTGGTCCTCCTCCAGTTACAGATGGCTTCTCCAGCCCTTACGTGTGTATTTTTGTGTTTCTGCGCCCCTGCCTCAGCTGCTTAGAATAGAGAAGTGCATTTGGTAATGTTCTGTGACTAACTATGAGCCATGCTGGTTGACTAATATTTTACCATGGGCACTCTCAGCCTCTGTCCCCTGACTTTCACTGGATGTCTTGCTGAGGTGGGAAATGATCAGCACCATCACATTTTTTCTCTCTTCTAATTCCCTTTCCAGCACATTCTGTCATTCTGTCTCTTTATTCATTGCTTCTCAGACTGAGATGTTCAAACTGTCAATTGCAATCTTCATATATTTCTATATATACACCTTATTTTCTGTCTATTGTCTGCACTGACTGTCAGGCCTGCCTGCAGTGTCTCTGACTGGATATGAGGTGTGTGTGTGTGTGTGTGTGTGTGTGTGTGTCTGTGTGTGTGTGTGTGTGTGTGTCTGTGTGTGTGTGTGTCTGTGTGTCTGTGTGTGAGGATACTGTTATGAGATGCTTTTGACTGTGTTATTTGTTTGTGAGCTTGAACTGCTTGCTCTAATGCAGTGGCGTCAGACTGCAGGGTTTAGCTTTCTACCTCATTTCATGCACCTGATTAAACTCCTCTGCTAAATAACAGCGCATTTCTGGGATTAAAATATTCTGTCAGATAAGAGAAACACAAATCTTTGTAGGTGGGGAACCCTCCTGGACTTGTGTTTAACAAGAATTGCTGGACCAGTGAATTAGAGCTGCACAGTTAATTGCATTACATATTTTTCTTGCAATGCTGGGCCAAAGCAACATTGAAGAAACTTTGTTTTCTGAAAACTTTTGTACTATGCAGGAATTTACCAAACCTACGTTTGTTACGGGGAAAAAAATAAACCCAAAGTGGGTGTGGCCTAAGGGTCTTCCTTCCTTCCTTCCTTCCTTCCTTCCTTCCATCCATCCATCATTTATGAACTAGAAAATTTAATATCACTATTATAGTGACTAAAATCATCACGGTTATCAGTATTAGCGCGATGTTGTTAAAATGTGGTGAAAATGTTCAGAAAGTACCGATACACAAACTAAAATCATTTCACATGTTTTATATTGAAAACCACAAATACAGTTAGCAGCACTATGCACTATTT
The DNA here is from genome assembly GCA_028570945.1 of Gogo arcuatus. NCBI lineage: Eukaryota > Metazoa > Chordata > Actinopteri > Siluriformes > Anchariidae > Gogo > Gogo arcuatus. Next base: position 5,585,838 of record JAOTRR010000022.1, read on the forward strand.
GTTTGCATAAACATTAAAATAACATTAGGGCTGCCACCAACAACTATTTTTCTATCGATTAATCGATCGACTATTTTACAGAATCATGAAATAAGCAGTACTCTGTGCTCTGAGTAGAGATGAAATGGTATGAAAACTTAATATCACTCTGAGATGCTGCTGGCGTGTCCACCGAAGGCACTGGAACCGCGCCCAATCGCGAGAAAGGTGCAGCCTCCAGTAATATCTGACTGCAGAGTCGCATGCGCTGGCACTTTTTTGGTTTATCTTAGCGACTGTTAGGTGAATTGACATTTCAATTGTTTTAGGGTTTGGGTTAGGTTAAGGTTAGGGCATTGTAAATCTGCAGGTTAGGGTGGATTTAACCATAATTTAACCATGCAATAGCCTCTGAAAGGCTAAATAACAACACGAGACCAATATTTACAACCACGAAAAGCAAGCGAAGCTAAACTCTCTCTCTATTATCGCACACGCAAAAAGGACTGTGCGGCTCTGTGCCAATCTGTCTCTGACACAAAAACCAGCAGAAAATAAACCAGTTAAATTCTGTCTTACTTTTCCTCGGTAGAGTAGGTGTTTCAATCAAGCTAGCTAAGTCTGTTTTTAGATCCATGTAACAGCCAGAGGTGCGCATGGTTGCTTTGAACTTTAGAACGCCTTGAAAACTTCTCCAATCTCACATTTAAAAAAAACCCATAAAATCAATATTTTCTTTTTTTTCTGTCGAAGTTCACTAATCCATGAATGAATCCATTTTCAACTATAATTTAGCAACACAGCACAAACCTGAACACAAAAATGATGAAAAACTGTTTAACGGTCCAACTCCGCAATTCAGTACTACATAGTTCACAGTCTTTTCACATGTTTTCATGAACTATTTTCTAACATCTGTTTTCTCTAAATTTGCTTTACACAGACTTTAATGTGAGCTTTTCAAATTGCGGTAATCAGCCGAGGTTTTAATGATCATTAAAATATGAAACGGTAATACTAACCGTCAGGAAATTTACTGTGGTTTACCAAGAACCGGGAACCGTTTCATCCCCAGTATGAACCCTACCATAATGCCCCTGGAAACATTGAAAAAATTCCAGATGCCAGCACTGTCAGCATGGTCTGTGAATACTGGCTCTGACATTTCCTCAACCTCAACACGGTCCAAAATCTCTCATCGATATACAGTCCTAGCTGCTGGTGACTGAGCCATCATGCCCTGTGGACTGGGATGAGGTTATTCTGGAAGAGACCATTCCCATGATACTTATTAGTGCTTTGCATTGATTGCAGTGAACCTTCAAACTAGGGGACACTTGGATCCAAAGCATGCACTGAAAATGACTCCCACAGAAATATTGTCATAATCATTGTCATTTTTGACCTACACTTTTGACCAACTGTATTTACTGATAGAGTCGTCACTTTAGTCACTGTTCTGATTGAAACAGTTGAGCTCCAGTAATGAATCCTGTTTCAAAGTTACCTGGATCTTTTCCTCTAGCCATCTTGTTCCAAAATGGAGGTCATCTGGGCTTGCTCAACATTTACGTACTCAACACTTAGCTTAATATGACGCTAATTGCTTAACTGTATCATGCAGTAAAATTACCTCCTCTCATTTATTTTGTTTATTCCTTTAATTTTTCACTTTGTCTTTATTAGCCAGGGTTAAACAACCTTAATCCTGCTTTTCCATCTATCTCACAGGTGCACGTGTTTGACCTGAGTATCAACAAATATGAAGCCATGTGCCAGCAGGCTGTGGTGTCGAAGAAGGCCAAGCCAACTCACATTGAGTTTAACCCCGTACACCCCATCATCATTGTGGGAGACGAGCAAGGCCACGTCACCAGCCTGAAGCTCTCGCCCAACCTCCGCAAGAAGCCAAAGGTAAAAAAGCTGCACTTTCCCAAAATGCCCACAGGAGCTCCTAGGTGCTAACCTCAGGCACTAACTCATGATGTATTTATGTCAGTATATTAATAGTATCCAGGTTTGATATCCATTTTCACTTTGCTTTAGTTTGATTATCATTAAGCCAAGACTATTTGATTTTGTACCTCATATAGGCTATAATAACTGAGGAAAATATTCAGTCACTCCTGTTGTGGGAAATTGCACAATCATTATAGATTTTCAGAGAGCAGAAAAATAATTTAAAGTACACCAGCTCAATTGAACTCAGCTCAATTAAGCTAGTATGAATTCATTTTATTATTGTATAACCCTTTAACCTGGTCATCCCTGCTTCTCAATTTTTCTTTTGGATCTTGATTCCACTTTCTTCCAGCATAGTTTTTGCCAAGACAACAACATGAACATGACATGAATTAGGCTACAGCGTTAACCGACAGACAAAAGACAAAAGCTAGACACTGAGTGCTGTACAAGACATGACTTAAATACTAGTGCTAATTAACATAAACGTGAATCAGGTGATGTGATCATGTGATATGCAATTGCATTATAACCTATCCATCCGTTATCTGTACCGCTTATTTGTCAGGGTCGTGGGGGAAACTAGAGCCAATCCAAGCCGACTTTGGTTATACTCTGGGCAGGTCACCAATCTATCACAGGGTTAACACAAAGACCAACAACCATTCACGCTCACATTCACACCTCTGGGCAATTTAGAGTAGCTAGTTGACCTAATCCGCATGTTTTTGGATTCTGGGAGAAAGCCAGAGCTCCCGGAGGAAACCCACGCAGGCACGGGGAGAACATGCAAACTCTGCACAGAAAGGCCTCAGTCGGCTGCCAGGTTCGAACCCAGAACTTTCTGCCTGCGAGGTGACAGTGACAACCACTGCACCACTGTGCTGTCCCTGGCATTATAATACCATACCGTATTAGGACAAGCACATTAATAGAGCAGCTGCACTACTGTCAGATCTGCTGCTCTTAAAAAATGAATCAACACCTTCCGACCGGTCGGATTTGAGAATTCAACAGTGCTGTGGTATTATAATATATTTTAACATTCTGCTCTGTTTCATATGAGAGCAGTATGTACTCTCTGACTGTGCTCACTGAACTGTTCAGCAGTTTAAGCTTGTGAGGCACCTTTCGCAGTGCAGCGGCCTTTCTGAGCGAACGGTCATCTCTTAGCTCATTTGCTTATTTTCTCCTCTTCATCATTCATATTCAGCCATAATCATACTGGTTCTCTATTTTAATCCCGATTAACAAGCATATTGTCCTCTACATCAAGCTACTCAGTATTCATGCATTTGTATACATTATTCATGCCAGTGATTGCGTTTCTCCCCGTCTGGAATGAATCAGTGATCATGAGTAAGACCTAAGCCTGCACTGGGCGGGATAAATAACAGTGTCACATAGACCGAGCTGTTCCCTGCAGATAATGATCGTCCCTGAGCACCCCCCTCCCCACCTCTCTCATTCCCCACCGCACTCAATATGCTTTAGAGACAAGCTGCCATCTGGGTGTTTGCCAAACTGAATAAATTTGTTAAGTGTTTTCTTTTGTTATTGCAAGTGGCGTTACTGCAAGTGGTGAACACAAATCTATGTGGTCACCACTGCTCTGCATCACCTGGCATATTTCCTGTGCCAGTTGTCCAAATTACAGCAGCTGTGATGGTAAATATCACAGGCCAGCATTGGCCTAATGTACCAGCAGTGTACCAGCATCAGTGCCTAATGTACTAGCAGTTACTATTACTGAAGGTAATGTGTACTGTAAGGACAATGGTGCATGCTGCTACAGGAAGTTAATCAATAACAGGGTGGTGCAATGTCACCCGACACAACCCGGAGTTACTGTTGCCATACCGAAGTTGAGTATTTTCCTATAACAGCACATCATGAAGTGTTTTATTCTTCTTATACCACAGCAATTACAATTTTTATGTATTAAAGCACGACGCATACAGTTTATCCATTTATAGTTACGGTTCATGTTATTCAATGTCCGTGAAACAAGTTGTTCCAGTTATAACAGCTGTAAACTCTCATTCCCTCACTAGCCTTTCTTTCTTTCTCTCGAAGTTGAATAAGACAAAAAGCTTATATTATGTTACAAGGGAAACACAAAGCCCCCTGTCCTAAAGACTTTCCCAGAAAACCTACAATTACAGCTTTAGTGTTACAAAGTACTGACACTGGAGACTCCTTCCATGAATGTTACATAAACATTTCCAAACAGAAAACTTCACCTTATCAATGATTTTGTGTTTCTTTGTTAAAATAACTTGATTTTTAAATAGTGTTTTGCTATTCAAGACCCTGTGAATGAGCTGTTACTGTAGAAACGATAATGTATTAGAACGAGCACGTTAATATAATATAAACCTGTGATTTGAATTACATCCAGATCTGCTGTTATAGGAAATGAATCAGGTTGGAGAATTCAGCAGTGCTGTGGCAGCCTATAGGCTTTTATCAGTGCTGATGCGTCACTGCAAAAGCTCCTGTTTTATAATTTCATGTCTTTATTCTATGCATCATGTTTTTTACTCTGAAAAGACAGATTAGTGCCAGACTTTTATATCGATTGCTACATGAATCAATAGACTGCTCTCATAGCTGCTAAGAAAGTAGAAAAAAAACAAACACTGTACAACTTGTGGTAGTCGTTTACAAATTCAGTCATGCCTAACCTTTATGTTTCCCAAGCTGGTGTATTACTCACTCGGTGTGTGTGTGAGATTGTGTGTTTTAGATCACTGTGGTACTGGTGTGGGCCACAAGGTAGCGCAGAGCCTATAACAGTTACAAAAAGAGCAGACTCGACACTGAGCAGTGTTAGCGCACAGTACTGCAGGAATATCCTCCAACCTCCCCTCCAGCCCTATATTAATCCTATCATTCCGCTTCACTGTTTTAAAGAGGCCAAAACTAAACTCATACTAAGCTCAAAACGTGTTTATGTGTGATTAGATTTTATCCTCAATCCTATGGACTCAGTCTTATCATAAGATTTTATCACAAGGATGAAAAAAATCAGGATTTGTAATTAACGAATTTTAAAATGTTAAGAGAAATCAAAGCATCTGACAGTAAAACTCACATACAGTACTGTGCAAAAGTCTTAGACAACCTATAGGCATACAAAGTATTTTTATAAAGATTTTTGATGACGTCTGCATTATTATGTCAGTACAAAAACACCATATTTCCAAATATTACTTTTCCAACAAAAAAAATTTAAATGTTGCAGAAAAATGTTTGTCAGTAATGAAAGCAGCATATTACATAAGAGACCACTTTTCAGACAAAAAAACATAATGAAGGCTGCTGGGTTTTGCTGCAAAAAAAGAAGCAAGATCTACAGTCAAAGTCTCCAGAAGAACTGTGACAGATTCTAAAACACAGTCAATAAAACCTACCAGATAATTTCCTCGTATAACTAGACAAATTTTACCTGAGACTACTGATGTTTGTTTTTTTTTAAAGCAAAGGATTTTCAGACCAAATATTGACTTTGTTTACTTTATTACTGTTTACTGCTCTTTATAGTATTTTTGTGTAGAAACATTTCATTGCATTATTTTTGAAGGCTTCTTTGCTTTACAGCATTTCTTTGCATGCACCTAAGATTTTTGCACAGTCCTGTATGTCAGAGAACGAGCAAAGTGAAAACCCACACTTAGAATAAGAAGCAAAAAAGATTATGCTGAAAATTAAATTTCCTCCAGGTAAAATAAATTGAATTAGTATTCACATGAATCTAGAAATATCTAAATTAATATAAATTGTACTACAAAATGTCTTTTTTTGCTAAAATTTAAAAATTGTGTTATTAATAAGTAAAATGACACTTTCTAATATCATTAATTACTAATTAAAGTATTGGAATAACACTATATTATATTGGAATATTCCCAGATTTCTGCTCATATATATAGCTCTGGGAAAAAATTAAGAGACCACTGCAAAATTATCAGTTTCTCTGGTTTTACTATTTA
>JAOTRR010000022.1:5598859-5610276 GCA_028570945.1 Gogo arcuatus
CAGAGGAGGAATTTTGCTGTGCTTGAGAGAGTACATGTGACAAAAATAAAGGCTTGTTCTTAAAGTCTCATATACCAAATCTGTCTAATAGGCTTTAAAATGTCTTTCTTTGCTCATTAATTTAGTTTATTAGTCATTTATTGGGACTGAGTGATTGCTTTCTAGATTATTTCTCCTTTCTAGATGTTGAGCTGTCATGGGGCAGTGTGCTCACTGTTCCTGGTTGCTTCCATAGAGTTATTGCACCTAGTGGTCAAAAATGTGAACTGCAAGCAAGCACGAATTGAGGCCCATTGGGGCAGGAATCACACTGTCCCATGCTCTATGAAACTTTTTATTGGAAGAGGGGAAGTAGACAGGACAGTTAATGACAGGGTTGCATGATTTTTACACCAAATGTGGGTAGTTTAAAAATATTCTGTGGCCAAGATATTGTTTTATAGCAAATTAAAACCAAATTAAATCTAATAAATTTCCACAAACAAAGACAACATGTAAGTGCGGACAGTGTGATGTACAGAACCATTTCTATTGTAGGATATATTGCAAAGTTTGGAAGAGGGAAAGGGGGATTATGGAGTGGTTCATGTCTGTACATCAGAAATGCATGTGCATCATGGTGATCTTGTTTTCCACACAAAGGGCTGAAATAAAGAAGGAAAATGTCTCCCTTTTCTAATACCTGTATTTTGGGGCTAGTTTCAGGTCTTTTATGTGGTTTTTGAGATGTAGTTGGGCTGGAAATTCTTTGGGAAACACACATACTGTATCAAAAACACATGAACAAAGGTATGACTAAAACTGCTCAAAACAAGCTGGATGACTTTATATGGCATCACTCTAATAATTCACTAGATCATAGCCTATAGCTTAAGTCAAGAATGATAGCCTCTCAATTTTATTTGAGGCTAAGTCATTAATAATGTTCTCCTGCCACATGAAAATCTATGGATCAGATCGACTCTTATAAAACCACACCGTATGAGTTTATAGAGTAGTAAAGCTTTATTGGTTTTGCCAAAAAAAAATGACTCTCTAATTGTCATAGAATTTTGATATGGTGAATTTGAAGGAACCTTAAAGTTAAAGGCCTTGTTCAGCCTCAAATGGACATTTCATTACTTTAGAGTTTTGCTAGCTGGAATGCCAGAGCTTTAATGTCTCATATCTCAAAATGGCTCTTCACCCAGATAGAACCTTATAATACTAAGGTCATGACGGGTCTCATGTTAATAGTCCCTTTCCGTGGGAAAAAAAGGGCTCTCTTTACCATTATCATCCTCTGGAGTTAGAAGTTAACAGTTTCTATGAATACTCATCACCTTGAGGTACTTTTTTTAAAAAGTCTTTGAAAAGGGATCTTTCTGCATCGCTGTTGAAGCCTCAGTGGATTGAGGCACATTAGTTCCTCTGGCTTATTTATAGAGTTATTTATATCATCCTAATACACTGCCTCTTTCTTGTAGCTATTGACTGAGCGAGGAACTGCTACTTCATTAAAAATAATCTTCCATATAATGAATGAGAGTGAATGATCTAGAGGAAGATAATGTCACAGCTTATTTTACGCAGACCTTGTTTTCCCCAGCAGTCAGCAGTTACTGGGATTTAGCGCTGGGTTTAATTCCAGAATAAAACAGGGATTTATTTGCAGTTTTCAACTGAACTGCTCTTCAGGGTGTCTTGTTAGGTTCATTAGAGCATCTGCGAGGTCAGTAACCATAGCAATGATCTTTGATAGGGAGCGCAGCCCGTTCAGCGCCCTTTCCTCTCCTGGGGAAATGATGTATCTAAATAATTGTCAGCCCAAAGCAGAGGAGCTTGTCTGTCTGCCTCAGTGTTGTGTGCGCTGTGGCATGTAACAAGAGAAATGCTTTCTTTTTTTGAGTTCCCAGCTTTAGATGAGAGCAAACATTTAAATAGTCAGTGTTAGCATTTGGTATTTACAATAATACATGAGCTGATTCATTTAACATGGCTGACTGGTTTCTCTTTCCTTTTCTTTCTCTTTCTAGGAGAAGAAGGGTCAGGAGTTGCCAAAAGGGCCGGAAGTGGAGATAGCAAAGTTGGAGAAGATCTTGAGTCTACTGAGGGATACTGAGGGTCCTGTACAGACGTAACCTACTAACACCTCCTGTGCTCTGTACACACAGGTAGCAGAAAATGCAGCAGGACGGGGAAACAGGAAGTTTTAGCCTTCATTCTTGCTTGTCATTTCATAAATATGTAATAAATAAAACAGGACAAAACAGGACATACTGTTAAATGGAAAATAATAACAGGGTGGATTGATATGACCTGACTCTAAACAGAGTTACTGTTACTGCCTGAAGTTCATTATTTTCCACAAACCACAATACCACAGCAATTTTCCAATAATTCCAATGTTATTTAATAAACATGTCATTTTTATCCGTATTAACCTTTAATACCTTTAATATTGTGAAATGTCTGAAAGTTCCTGTTATCACTTACATTACAGCAGCTATAAACCATCCTTCCTTTTACCAACTTTTTTTTTTATTTTGAAGTTAACAAGACAAAAAAAATGGAGCTTGTCATGTTACCAAGAAACTGCAAAGCTCTGTCCTGAAGATTTTCCTGTGATGGAAAACTTAGTTATCGCTTTACCTTTGACGGTTACAAAGCACTGACACTGGAGACTCCTTACGTAAACACTAAGTAAACACAGAATTTTCTCACAGAGGATTTTACCGCATGAACAATTTTAAGGTGTTACTGTAGAAATAACATTAGAACAACTGCATTACTGTCAGAGCTGCTATTATGGAAAATTGATCATTGAGAAATTTAATAATATCTATGCATATTGTTTTTCTGTAAAACTATTTGCCTTTTATTTTTAAGACATTTGTAGTTTGTATAAATATATACATATATTCCACCTACTATTAAACATCTCGGCTATGTGCTATCTGAATACCTTCATCCTGAACAAGCCCATCGCTCTTTCTCTTTCTAAACAACAAGGTATTAAAAACAGGGCTCTGCCTTCTGGAGTGCTGATGTGTTTATTAAAACGATTCATCATGTTTAAACCACTGGTTCGTTACCCGATACACTCCACATCATATGCAGATGGGATGAGAAGATATTTGTTTATTGGTTCCTCAGGCCAAGCTATGAGTGCGAGAAAAAATAAATCCCAACAACTCTTGTTTGATAATAAAATGCATTAGTCACACACTTGTAAGCACTACAGGGAAGCACCTATTCAAGACACAGATATATGCGTCATTATTAGCACAGTATTGATTGGTAGTTGTTCCACTGGCCAAGCAAAGTGTGTGGGTTGAGTGCAACTCTGGCAGGCATGACTGGACTGTGGTGAAGAGGACCATAAGTGTCTCTTTACCTTTATATAAACCACTCACAGCTGAGTGCTAATGAATCAAAGAGCTCAGACATCACAGACCATGGCAAGCAGCCCATGCTGGTGCCGCATGGTCTTACGTAGGAACTCCAATTACACAGGTTTTGAGCAGCAGTGAAGAAACATATCTCTACTGCTCTAAGCATAGAAAAGCTTGTGAGGATACGCATGTGGTCTAACAATTGTTATACTACAGAAGTGAATGGTGGCTGCCACTAATTTTAGCTTTTATATTATCGTACTAAGTGGACTCTTCGGTCTCTGTGGAATGTCCATCTTCTCCAAACCTTGCCCATTCCTGGGTTCATGCTAACGCTCATGAGGTGAGGAGATACATCTGCTCATTCTTCTGCTGGGTGTTCCCTGGTGCTAGCACTGGCACCCTCTCCTGACTTGAAGGCACTTTGCAAGCCTTGTACAGGATGAGAAAGAGAACCAGAAGCAGAACAGCCACCAGTACATTACACACTATAGCCACCACTGCCGCAGTGGACAGTCCTACCCCACTGTCTCTGGACTCCATGTTGAAAGCAGTGACGTAATCGCTGCAGTCCGGGAGCAGGACGAGTGAGACCGTGTCAGAGCGTTCAGCAGTTCAAAACCCCGTCTGAAGATCACAACGAACAGAGTCACGTTTCTCCTGTGCCATCCTGCACTGTCATCCTGCTCAGTCCTCTTCTACCTTCAACAGAAATGAGATGCGTCCTAGTTTTCTCCCTTCACATCTGTTCAAGTGCTTCACTCATTTCATGCACAGCAATCAAGTGCACGGTGCAGAAGGAATCCTGAAACTATTGATGTTAATCCTTTGGTTTGGCAGTGCACCATGAGGCTGACTTGGCAGGTATATAAGGAACAAGATCTCCTGCTTCACGTAATTCTGTATGTCCAGGTTTGATGTGAGAAAAAATGTCCAAATTTATCATGCAGACGCTGGTGTTTTTCATAAAGATCCTCCAAGTGTCTTCAAGGTCTTTCTTTTCTCTCTGAAAAAGAAGTAATGATGGGATCAGATAACATTTTGTAAGAATTTTCTTTCTTCATATCTGACTATGGTCATTAAACTATCTATGCCTAATAAAACTGAATTTGAGATTTAGCAAACAGAAAGCCTTTCATCATCTCGCTTTTCACTAAGAATAAAGTATTGGCACCCCAGCTTTACTTAGCTAGCCCATTGCCATTACTGCAGACCAAAAACACGCCGTTTCTTGAGCTTATTAGGAGCTAATTAGAGGAAAATCTCCAGTGTCTTTGGTTCCGCAGGATCTGTGGATCTGTTAATGAGAGAAAAAACAAATAATGCAGACAGCCAGATTTCAATCAATCAGGACAAGGAGGCGTCTCTGCTTGCCAATATACAGTGTCCTATAAGTGCAAAACACAATAACAACCACCAACACAACAGCAAGTTTAAAAACTTACAACAGCAAAGCCAAATATGTCACCTAAAACACAACAGCAAAATCATACACACCACAACCAAAACATATGAGCAAAACCAACTACAACAAACCCAAAAAGAAAAACAGCAAGGCCAGACACAACAAAAGTAAAAACAGCAAAAGCAAACACAACAAAACTAAAAACATACCAAAAACAAAACATCAAAACTAAAAACGCACCAGCAAAAACACAACAAAACCAAAAACACAACAAGGCATTCATATAAGGCTATTTTAGAATTGCTATGAACTTTGCACGTTGTTAATGAGTATGTGTACAGACTGCAAAGTGCAATTCTTTTTTTCTTGTAAACAGTCACATGCCGTATCCAATCAGCAACGGGCATGTGATGTTCACTAAGGACCGCCCTTTCTGTTTTAACTTAATGTTACTGTGTTTCTGATTTGCTTTGCTGTGCTGTTTTTGGTTTGTTAATGTGTTGTGAACTTACGCGCTTCTGTACGCATCAATCATGTTGGCTGACAATTCTGAAAGCGCTGCCTCTTACATCAGCACGTAAGCATTCTAACCTGGACAGCAGATGTGTGAATGTGTTTACGAGGTCAGGGTTTGGTGGAAAAACCAAATAGAGAGGTTGTATTTGTTTGAATTTTAAATTCAGGCTAAATCAGAGACTATACCAGGACGATGGTGCCGATAGTCATGACTGTGAGTTCAATCTGTTGGCTAGGGTTTTGTTTTTTTTTAATAAAGCAGATCAAGAACATCCTGATAGAAACGTGCTGTTGAATCTCTCTCTCTCTCTCTCCCTCTCTCTCTCCCTCTCCCTGAAGCATTGAGGTACTCATCCTGCTGCCTGCCTGAGTTCCCCATCTGTCGTACCATCTCTCTCGCTTACTCACACACTCACATATGGTCACACTTTGCATGCTGCCAATACTTTCCGTATACTTATTTATTCAGTGACAATAAACAAATGATCATTCATGTGAAATGAGTGCTTCAAGTCTTATGGTAGCGTGAACGAAATGCCGTGTTTCCTCCAGATACCAAAGCCGGGAAACAGAAAAGTTTCATTCAAACAAACCAAAAAACCCCACTAAACTTACGGTTCTGTCGTCTGTGCTTTTGTGTAATATGTACTTTGATTGGACAATGTGTGCTTTGTCTATTCTTCGTAAAAATCCACCTCAACTGCATTCATTACATCTGCAACTGTATTTTACACGTGTCTTCTCAATCACTGCTGATGGCGTGTTACGGATGTGTCTGCAAAGCGGGTTGAAAAACATACATCTGCAATACATATGAAATCTACAGTCTGTGCTAGAAAGAATTCAGCATCACTAGCGTCACTACTTCATACCACTCTGTGTATTTTTCCTACAAGAATTGGTGGTGCTGTTGTGCTTGGTTCCAGAAAAATCTAAAACAATCTGCATAAAGGCATTTATTAACAGCAAATAATCTGATACAGATAGCAAATATTAAACCTTATAAGTACAGTAGTTGGTGTTTTATCCATGAATAAAAGGTAGTGCTATGTCAAATATTAATCTGCTCAAGTAGCTTTGTCCACTTCCCATTGCATAACAGGACCCATAATATTAGGAGGAGATCTCTGGAGAGCTGAAGTGAAATGAGTAAGGATCACTATTAGTCAACTAATTGAGTAGTTGTTATGGAACCACCTGATTGACTGGTTAAGTATTACTCAAAATTATAATTTCTTTGTCAGTAATGGGCTCAACAAACAGAACGTTTGTCAGGCTAACAGCAGTGGGCAACCCAAACAAATCCAGGGGTGCCAATACTTTCCCTTATGAAAATATAGGTAGAGAATGTTGAGGACAGAATTTGCAGGCGATGTTGAAAACAATAACAATATGAAGAGTTATTCCATTTGTGTGGGTGAATATCAAATGGCATTATGTTATACCCCATGTAAAGAGCATATATAGTGAACAGAATGATAAAGATAGCAGATTGTGTGTCACTCTCAAGGTAAATGTTAGCAATAAGATAAAATCACAGGGTATAAATAAATGAAAGTGTGAACAGAAATTAAATGGAAGCCAGAAGCCATTAGAAAAAAAGTTTAAAAAGAGGGGGGGGGGGGGGAAAGCAATTCGAGCAAGTTAGTGTTTTTGGCTGACTTGTGTCTGAACAATTCTGTAAAAATCGCATTTGACCAATCAGTGGGCTGCACTATTTTTAGCTCCACCCATCTGCCTCTGTATGGTTGTCCTTGCAAGAAGTGCATCTGAATTCAGTATGGATACTTACGAGTATGGACCATTTGGATGGATGGATGGATAGATAGATAGATAAATAAATAAATAAATAAAAACAAATAAGTCATACATTGAAATGTAGCAAATCAAAACAGAATAAGGGAAGAATTATTAGGCTAAGAATAAATATAAATATAAATATAAAAATAATTCCAAGAATTGGGTGGTCCCAGTGCTGCACACTGTCTACACTGCAGTTCAGATTTGATCTCATCCACACACCTAATGGAGAATTGCTATATTTATGGCCCCAATTCACTTAAAGCACAATAGTGCAAACAAATTACAGTAACGCTTTGGTCATGAAGAGACTCTGGTTAGCTGGCAGGTTGTTATTTCTAGTAGTGAGCACCTCACTTGTGTAGAGCAGAATGGAAAGGCACAGAGCACAAAGAGCAGCTGCATGCTGAGCAGTCAGTGTCCCTGAAGAGGAACTCCTCCTCCTCCTCCTCCACATACAACTCCAAATTTAAAGAGTATACACACACACACACACACACACATACACCCCAACAGTCTACATGTTAGTACACACTGAACAAACAGCCTCACACGTTCCTCTGAACTTTGTGTCTCTGCTTCATTCACTTAAATAATTATATTCCTGCTCCAGTCAATAAAAATACACAGTGAACTCCACGAGCATCGATTTGCATAAAAACTCAACCCGACGTTCACCCACCTCGTTTCCAGAGAAGCTCCGAAGCCCCACTGCACTCTGGGAAGCAGAGCCACTCATGCACACTCAAGCTGCTGAATCACAAATGGAGGAGACTCTAAAAGGAGAGAGTGCAGATTAGAGCACACTAGCATGAGGCCTGTTCTGCTTAGATTAAATCCGCCCCCGTTTAGGGAGACTGGGAAGGGAAATGATAGTGACGGACCCCTCCTGCAGTGAACAAATGTGTGTGTGTGTGTTTGTGTGCATGAGCTGACGCATGGGAAGCATCTCTACTGAGTATATTCTGCTGAATAAAGTCACCTAGTGATACATGGAGGGAGTATGCCAAAGACTTTTTGTTGCAATGTTACCATTTTACAATTAAATTAATTTTATAGTACATTTTTAAGTAGTTATAGGTTTAAAATCCCTTTTTTTGATGCATCTTAAATTACATCTTGTATTGTGACTCTATACCATTCCCAGCATGATGCCTTGAAATCCCTTTAAATCCCTTTAAATCCCAGTTATGTGAGATTTTTTTTTTTTTGCTCCTGGGCTCCCCCTACAGCTGCGGAGTGTAATTCACTTGTACTCCACTGTTGTAAATACAAATCGCGCTTTCAGTTCCCCTCATGGACAGCTGTACACGTGCATTTGCTGACAACCTGAAGGATATGGAACCGTCAAAGAAACATCAGAAGCCAAAGAACCATGTTGACCGATGAGGTGGAGTAATAGTTCTTAGTAGTCCAACCGAATGAAGGCCAGCTCTGAATCTGTCTTGCAGTCTTTTATCTCTCTTAGCTCTCGCCAATGAGCAAAAGCCAGTCCGAGATTTACTCTTGTCCGGTTTCTTGCTTCCTCGCTCACTCTATTTCTCGTCCTGGCTTCCTCCAACAGCATCGTCTTTGGTCTCTTCGCCTCCGTCATGATGTCCGTACTGAGAATACCAAGCTAGCTTCTTCTGATAGCTGAAGACCCATAGTTATTGATTTGCGACATGGTACCGTAAAGCGTTACGCAGTTCTCATGAGAGGTCTCGGGGACGCTCAACCAGAGATACATAGTGTTATAACTGGCGTTCCAGGTGCGAAGTCGATACAAAGGCAAGCCATTCTCCCTATTATAAGTCAATGTACCATCAAAATGATTTTGAGGCTGATAATTTAAGGTAAAATTGCTACATAATGCTGCATTAATGCGTCGCAAAACTCCAAATGGACTTGTTACTCAGTGACGAGCATGTTCTGCTCAGAAGACAGAGACAACATGATGGCATGAATAATGAACACAGAATAGGGGGCACTTGTGTGCTAAACGCCACTGGAATAGAAGCAAGGCCAGGCTGGTCTCTCAGAGAAGGCAGATGGAGAAGAGACAGAGAGAGGGGGGGAAGGAGGAGAGGAGAGCATTACACACAGTGTGTAATTATATACGCTCTATGAGGAGGTCTACACAGCAGTCTGAGCAGTGTTTTACACAAGAGCCTGACAGCAACACACAATGACTCTTTTCTTGTCCTTCCTGTGTGTTTCGAGGGACATCCAGGCAGCATATTAGACTCCAGCTCAGACATGTGAGGTGAGAATAGAAGCTGAGCTATTCTGGGGGATTTCTGAAAGTGCCGCTATTTGCTCTACTGAACCCGCTTCATGCTGCTCGCGCTCTTTATAACGACTCAAACATCCCAAAGGTCACGCCGTATGGAGTGTCCATCTCAGGTGTTAATAAAACCCCAAGCACAGCCTGGAGTCACCGATAAACAGCACAATGAGTTGCAGAGTGCACACATATCTGCTATCAGTCTCTTTCATCAGCACTCTTTTGCGTAGGGTTTTGAGTGAAAGAATGCCACCCACGTGTTACAATACACACGGATGGATCTGTCAGAGCAGGCATCAATGAGATCACAGGAAATGAACTGCATGTAGCCAGGCGACTCCTCCGTCTCTCTCTCTCGCTCGCTCTCGCTCTCTTGCTCTCTCTGATTCATGGATTATGACTTATTCATAGTCAGTTTATTTTCCAAACCACTTACACTGCAACAATCCATGAGAAAAATACAGTTATTTAAAAAAAAAAAAAGTCCCAAAATATTCTCCTGCCAATTCAGGAACAGGAAATTATGTCCCTAGTCTTCATGTGCAAGACACACACACACACACACACACACACACACACACACACACACACAGACAGCCACCCATGATGCCAGATATTCCAAGTCTAAAAATGAAAAGGAAATTATCCAGGCAGATCTAGAGCTCTAGTAGAGAGCTCCTACTATCCCTACTATTTCCTCTGCGGTAATTCACAAGAGAAATGTTCTGCTAAACATCCTGCAGGCATTTTTATCTAAACAAATGCATAAGTTGGGATCCTTGCGTTCATGCTTATACTCAATATGTTCGAAGTGAACATTAGTTAATGACTTAATTGTTGTACAGTGCTCTTTAGATCATGAGACACTTTAATTGCACACAGTTCGACTCCATTCAAGTAATTATGTGTCTTCTGGTGGCAACTGGTTGTTGTTCAGGGGGTGAATACCTATGCAATCACAACTTTACCTTTTTTTTTTTTTAACTTGGAAAACATTGTGCAAAATGTATTGATTTTTTCTACCACTATTTTGTGTAGATTTGTGACACAATCCAAATCAAGTCAATTTCAATACCAGCTACAAAAGGTGGAAAAGTTCGAAGGGGTGAATACTTATGCATGGCACTGCATTGTAAAAACCCTGAACTGTGATGCTCTGTGTGTAAATCCCACAGCAGTAATAGAGCAGTAAGAGTTTTATCCTGGTCAGGGTCACGGCCATTTTTGTTACAGATCTAGTGCTTGAACCAGCATTAGTCACTTAGGTTATGGGTTCTTACAGATTCTTAAAATCCATAGTTCTGGAAAGTTAAGTTTAAAAAAAAAAAACTGGTTCCAATAAATGGCGAAGAATTATTACACACATTTAAATAATGTGCCTGATTTTTCCAATTAATTTGCTTATTAAAAAAAATGAATGAATGTAATTTCTTTACTTTCTTTAACTTGTTTAAATAACTTTGAGAATCCCTGCGTTAAATATTCTGTGTAATTATGCCTGCTGCTGTTTGTATGTTTAAATTGCTCTGGATCAAAGCGTCGAGAAAAAGATTAAATGTGAAAAGGGAAAAGCGACTTTCAGACAAACCGAGACTGAGTTGCTTCTGTACGACTTCTGCCCTCTGGAACATTAATGCTCTGACCCTGTTGGAGGCATGAGCTCCCCGCTGCTGGCTCACGCTGCAAGTGAATGTAGTTGCTCAGTAAACGATGATTTACTGAACTCGTTTAATAGAATATTTGTCTTTAATGTGGTTTGAAATGAGCTCATTTTAGAGAGTGAGGAACGGGCCATTATATCCATGCACACAGCTATGCATGAAGAATACATCATTATGTGTTATAGGAAAAGCCAAAGCCCACCACCACCACCCACTCGAGCTGTCACAGAGAGAGAGAGCACCAGTTCACAGTCAGACATATCCAATCACCTTTATGTGCCTTGTCAATACAACTGACAAGATTCTGACAGTTTGAGTCACTCTGAGCTTCGGCTTCTACCTATTACACACACACACACACACACACACACACACACACACACACACACACACAC
>JAOTRR010000022.1:5629356-5649166 GCA_028570945.1 Gogo arcuatus
CAGACAGACAGACAGACAGACAGAGAGAGAGAGAGAGAGAGAGAGAGAGAGAATGAGAGAGAGAGTCAGTGGTTGATGGTTTTATTTTAGCTGATATTTCGCTCATTAAAGCAGGGATGAGCATGTGGAACTCACTGATTTTACAGATGGTGATGACCTCCAGGCACTCTTTATGTGCACCAGTCCCACAGCGGGAACAGTAGTAACCCTGATAGAAGATCCCCCTGCAGCAGCAGCAGCGTGTGTGTGTGAGAGAGAGAGAGTTACACGGTGAAAAAATATTAAGAACAGTGCCACTTTTTGGTTATTTCCAGTCCACTAACTTGTTGACTGATCATTTTTTACAGCCCATCACATAACATCAGTGTAATGTAGCCTAAGGCTCATCCTGCATATTTTCACTGCTGTCCAACACCGCTGTATCTCTGAAAAAAATTAAGTTCCAAGTGTTCAACATTTTTTAACGCAATTTAAGTTTGCAAAGTCAAAGTCTGCTCTTAAAAAAAAAAAACCCCGTACGTTTGATTTACCAGTAGAAACTAGTTTAGATTTTACATTTTTAGAGTTTACATTTTAAAAGACAAAATGTATTTACACATCATCATGTGGCGTTTTCAACTGGTCCGTGTCACCATAATTACAGTTATGTCATGCCACGTGCAAAACCAGACTGGAAAGTCAGGCCAGGGAAATAAAACAAAAAAAACATGCTCCTGCCCCATCAGAGAAATTGTGTTCTAGGGTGTGAGCAAAACTACCTCGAAAAACAGCTTGTGAGCATGCTACCAAGCTCATAAATTTGATAATATAAAATAATTTTGAAAGATGAGAGTATGTAAGAAACATTTATTTTCCTGTAATTGCACATCACTTATGTTAAAGCAGCAACAGTCGTTCTCCCACTTTCTCGAAAAGGTAGCGTGTTACAGAGAAAATAGTTAGTCTTACATTATGTATTAACTGTTACTAAAGAAAAGATAATGTATTAGAATGAGTGCATTAATATAATTTTGTGATCTGACTTGCAGCTAGAATAGTCAGAGGTGCTGTTACAGAAAATGAATCTTCGGACCAATCAGAAGCAAGCATTCAACAGAGCTGTGGTATAAGGTCTTAATAAAAAAAAATCAAATCAAAGCTGATCTTGTTGCCCTTATCAGCAGTGTAATGATGTTTCAGCAACATTTTTGTTAGCAGACATGAGTTTTGACAGATCTCAAAACTGATAGACTTATGATCTTGTATTGTAAATAGTCTTGATGTAATTCTATTGGTTGATTTATTATAAGAGACTGTATCACTGACGACAGTGTTTGCCACACCACTGTTACAATTACCCAGTATGCACATTATTAGTGGATGCAGTGGGCCAAATTTAGGTCAGTGCAGAACTGTGGGTTTATATGGGTCAGTGGTCTATCAGCTACAGAATAGAGCTTAGTAACATGAGCCAAAGCCTGTTCAAGGACAGAACCCGGTTAGCATGTGTGCATGCATGTTTGTGGTTATTTGGTTTCCTCCAGCTAAATGCTCACTTGCCCAGTGTTCACCTTTCAGTCACAGAAATGACTCCAAAAAGACATAAATAAAGGCTTTGACCTGTTTTTGTTAGCTGAGCAACCTAGACCAGCATATTGTGACAATGACTGTAAATTAAACAAACAAACAAACAAACAAAACCTAAACAATCTACAGTGTGGCTCCCTGCCCTTCTGTTCCATAGAAATGAAGCCAACATTCCTCCACCATGTTGTCAAGTTTGGAGTAGAGATGAGAGTCAAAGTCAGGTACACCTACTCATTTGGTAGGCCCGCCCCCTTCTCCCAATACCAAGGACCAGCGCATCGCCAAGGTTATCAATCACTTCATTCCCAAGTGTAGCCTATGTTCTTACGGTATAGTAATATAACCTTTTAAAAAATTTCTGGGGGGAAAAATGCAGATATCAGCAAAGGAAAAACTAACTATTCGATTTAGACACTGTAGATGAAAAGACAGTTTAGATGAGAAGGGACATGGAAAAATAGGCTATTTTGTCACTGAAACACATGGGGATGACCAGTGCTACACAATATACTGCAGTCAGCCAGCAGGGGCGCAGAGACCTGTGGTGGCTTCACTTTTTTAGAGACGTTACATTGTCCATGTTTTTTCCAGTCATTCTGAGATCTTGAGTCATGTCGTGTACTTGGCATTTGTGTGTGTTCTCACCTCAGGAGCATCTTACAGGCTCTGCAGTTGGTGTTCTTTTCAAACGTGTGCATCTGGAAGTCGTGCTGGTTGGCCGTGGCTCTCTCTGGCTTGATGTTGGAGCTATGTTTATAAAAATGAGAATTTTTCCATGAGAAATTTTAGCATGTTTTAGAAAAAAAAAAAAAACATACCGAGTGACATTTTACTGCATATACAATACGCACATGGCCATCTCAAACTGTTCCATCCACTTTCTTTTGGTGTCCTCTGTCTTACAGAAGAACTGGAAGCCTTGCTTGCCTTTCAGGTGGATCAGATAGAAGCCATACGACCACTGCACAGGGCACAAATAGCAGCGTTAAACATATGACGGATTTTACATTAACCATGGAAAAAAAAAAAACACCAGAGAAAAATGTGCCCCAATTAGTTGTAAATAAATAAATAAATGTTATCACTGTCTGACAACATATGGAGGCTGTGTAGCTCTTGAGATAACAGAACACAAATCAAACTATCAGAGGCAAGGCAGGCAATCACAGCTGCTGATCCATACATAAATCAGAGGTTTGATTCGGCTTACCATCTTTCCACTGGCCTGGTAGGCATGCAAGGAGAAACAAGAGAGAGAGAGAGAGAGAAAAAGAGAGAAAGAGAGAGAGAGAGAGAGAGATAGACACCCAGTTACACATGCAATCTTTCACACATGCAGAGTTACTGAATGTTAGATTCCAAGAAATAAAAGGCATTTTCAACAAATCAGTGTTCTCCCAAGCACCATGCTGTCTGTTTAAGAACAGGATTACACAAGCACAATCCACATACAGCACTATAGAGAACTGTAACTATAGAAAATCTCCCCAGCACTTCACATGTTAGAAGATGTGACCTTTTCAACACTCAAATGTCAATGTAGGTATAAATCGCACAACTTCTACATAATTCCTTTTAACGCAACACATGAATAAATATGGAGTGTACCTCTACCTTTTTCATGTCTCTGTTATTTGTAGGGTCATCTGACATTTTGTAATACTGGAGCTCGATGATTTCTTTAAGCTCGTAGTTGTAGCCTTTTCTCTTGCACACAATTACCACTTTATCAAACAGGAAGATGTACCTGGGAACATCAGGGACGAATGCAAATCGCAGCTTTGGTAGAAGATTTCAGAAACTGCTTTGAATATCTATGTAATGTATGTTATATAATTTTATATTTTAAGTGTTTATTGATGGAAGTGAACATCTGCCCTTAGACTTCCATTGTATGTGAGTTTGGACTAAATGGGTTTTTGAGATTCTTTTGTCAAAATTCTTGGCTGCAGGAATCACACCCATCATAATTTACAGATGCTGGAGTATCTCAAAACAAGTCTAGAGAGAGACTTTATGCCTATTTGCATTAAAACCTTACCTGTCCTGTTTGGTCCGGTTAACTATAGAGCACACTTTGAGTTCTCCGTCTATCTTTGGCCTCCCGTATTCCTCCAGTTTCACCTGCTGCTGAGGACAAACACAGATTTCCTGCTTTATTTTTTTCCTCCCTACCAAGACAAGCTAAGAATATCCGACAAAGCAGTTCAGCGTGTGAATGTTTGGGGTTTATACAGACGTATCTGATGTGTTTAGGATACGCATTATTTACATCGGGTGTACAATTCAAATGGAACATATTCCATGGTTTAACTGTGAAATCTTTTATTTAAATGCTATAACTAAAGTACACACTGCCTCACTTTAACAGTGAAGCACATGCCAACACATATGAGGATTCTTTGTTATAAGGCAAGCTGTCATCATTTCCCTCCAATAGAAGGATAAAACAAATGTTCTCTCTGGTCTTCCTGCAATTTTTTTTTTTTTTTTTTTTGGAGCCACAGGCACATATGTAAATAAAGTGCTCACCTCCAAACTAAACACTTCCTCCCACATGCTGGAACAGAGGATACAGTGATTTTAACATGGAAATAAAGTCTGTCCTCTCAGCACTCATACTCCGGAAGTTTAAATGATTTATGAAAGCAAACAATTGCAGCAGCTGCAGGTATAAACTGAACAGCATGATGAAGTGAGCACTGAAGACCAAGCAGAACATTCCAGACAATCTGAGAGGTACATCATGCAAATGCGCTTTTATATACACAATAAATATATGATTCTATGATTCTCAACGGCCAAAAATAACATGACATGGACGAAAGAAAAAATAGTAATTCCTTCTCGAGTCTTCTTTTCTCATGGTGTAAAGCGTTTCTGTAACGTCTCAGACACTAACTCTACTGCAAGGTAACCCGTAGGTTTATAGTAATTCGCTCTTCTGTTATCATTTCTATAGTAACCGCTTACTCAGGGATGCTCCACATAAATATGTGTAGTCATTGGTATAGTCAAGGAAGGAGTCTCCAATGCCAGTGATTCATAACAGGTGACAGAACGGCTGTCTAATGTTGTTATAACAAATGATAACATGTTTCAGGGATGTTCTACAGCATTAAACGTAACTGTAAATGGATAAAAAGATCAACCTTGTTGTTGATTATTTTCCTACAACAGCACACTCAAGTGTTTTATTCCTTTTATTTGAACAATCCCTACGTACCAAAGTTTTTTTGCTTGTTTGTTTTTTAATGGATGCTTTGTAAGTAGTTTTCTGTAAACTATATGATTTTTGTTGAGGTTTTGATGTCAGAGTGTGTTGTCACTTTTAATCAAAAAGAAATTAAAGGCTATAAATAATTCTAGTCTTTGTAATTAATTAATTGATCAATCAATTGTAATGGCTTTCACAATAAATATAGACCTAGTCTAACCTGTTATACTTTCCAACATGGTTATACAGTATAAGCTAGCTAGCTTTAAATGGCATTGTAGATTCAACAAGAAGGTATAGGAGTAAATACATTTCCACAAACTTCAGGATGTAAATATTTCTGACAGCTCCAAGGTTGTGACACACTGCTGATGTTTGTCTAAATGGTGGAAACTTATGGACGTTTGCTTTACAGTTGACGTTAAGTGGAATTTCAGCGAAACAGCAATCATATACTTATTGCTTTATGATTTCCCAAAACATTTGAGGGAAACGTTGATATAATGTTTAATTTCCACAGTCACAATACCTTCACCTTGTGAATGAAAAGACTTTATAGCTTTAGTGATTTGCTGCCTAGCAACAATGTTCCACCTGAAATCACTAATAGTATCAGAACTGGGTTAAATCTTTATTTCTAAACCCACAGATTCTTACCAAATTTTCTATTGAACACTGAAATTCCCCGATTTTCTTCAAAGTCTCATTGTCCCTTTTCACCTCATTGATGTACATGGCCAGGTCCTACAAAGGCACACAGAAGAACAGAGAAGCACTCAGACATCAGTCTGAGATTTTTTTTATTCCAGAGGCTCCGTATCTTAATTCATTGTGTAATATGCTGCTCTCCATTACAGCGTGCAGTCAGTGTGGAACTAAACGTCCGCACGGTGCTTGGACTGGTGTGAAGGATGACGTGTGTAGATGTCGGTAGATGCTTCTACCTGCATGGCTTCCAGCGCCTCCTTCAGCTGCTGTCTCTCCGGCCGATCCATCGAGTGACTCACTAACTCCTGTAGGGCAGAGAACACGCACACATGAGTCACCTGAGCTTTGGGACTTCTATTTATGATACAGTCACATTCTCATGTACCAGTGTGGTCCTAGAAAAGCGTCAGAACTGAAAGGGCAGTGTATCTCTGGAGTTTTTACACAAGTCAGTTCATGGACACTGATATAAGCTGAATAATGTTTTAATGTAAAATTTATACTGTAACCAAACTTTCACATCAAATTATTGTTTTGCTTAGTAAGTCACCAACCATCATAAAAACAAGCCTTACTCACAGATTTCAAGGAAATAATATTAAAACTATTTAATATTATAAGACTTAAATGCATAAAAACCCTCAAACGTGCCCAGGGAAGAACATGCGCAACCTCTTTTGCTTAAAAGTCCTACTTTAACCTTTTTTTCTTAAGGAATATTTTCCATTTTCCAGGACTAGTCTTTAAATATCCAGGGCACACTGAAACCCTGATTCATATGTCTGTCATGTCTATATCACACCAATCCACACTCCATAGTTTAATCAAGAACACACACCTTCACCTCACCCGTCACTGTGGTTATAAAAAATAACCATGTACACTAAAGCACCCACACCCTGTCCCTCCCTCCCATCATCCTCTCCTGCTTCACTGGGAGTGTCTGAGCTGATGGGGATTTGATTGTGGAATTTGAGCAATGGACAAAAGTTTTGACACTGCATTAATTACTTTGAGTAATTTGGTGCCATGTCTGAATTTGTTCCCTTTTCAATATATATAAAAGGAACTAGTGCACAGAGCTTTGGCCTTTTTTCTTGTTTCTGTTTTTTGACGACTGATTTGAAAATGTCCCAATATGCACAGCCAACAGGTACTTGTTTATGTTGCTGTGTTAAAAGAGAAAACTGCCTTTAACACGTATGTATTTTTGTGGTTTCAGGCTGATGAGTAATTTTTCAAACTGTTTATGTAACAGGTCGTCAGCAGTCCCCTATACAGTGCTGTATACAGAACAGTGTGTATAATACACACTTTCACAACCCTAGTTGAACTCAGAAGAACCAATATCC
The DNA here is from genome assembly GCA_028570945.1 of Gogo arcuatus. NCBI lineage: Eukaryota > Metazoa > Chordata > Actinopteri > Siluriformes > Anchariidae > Gogo > Gogo arcuatus. Next base: position 5,636,200 of record JAOTRR010000022.1, read on the forward strand.
TGCACATTTTGATCTTTTCCCTGCTCTAACATACCCTGATTCAACTTATCATCTAATTAACAGTGATTTGATGCACAGCAAGGGTTCTCAGTGTGCACTTGGGTTGTGAATTCAGCAGTGATTTTGAGACGAGATAATAAACTTCAAAGAAAGGGGGCATCTCTGACTTTATGGAGTGAAGTTAAAGAGTGACAGGATGATGATATAAATGGATATCATCGATGTCCATCATGTAATCAGTGCTGATCCTTGATGGAGGATGAGACTGCTCAGTTTGGAAATGGACAGAGAACTAGAGAAGCACGATTGTAATTCACAGCTTGTGAAATAGGGTAATAAATTCAAAATATTTCATATTTTACTATCCAACAGGGGTGGGGTGATGTGATTTGAATGTGGGTGTCTGGCTTTTGTGCTTTTTTTTTTTTTTTTTTGCCATGTTTATGCAGAAGCTTTTGAAACGTGTAGGGATGAGGGGAGAATGAGAGTGGAATGAGGAAAGTAGGAGAACATGCGTAATCAATGAAGACTGTTTATCGTTAGAAACCCTGTTGTAAACAAAGTGATGCACATAATAATGTTCAAACAAGCACCGGAAAACATTCGCAGTTTTATTCAACATTAGATCTGTCTGAACAAAGTGCACTGTAAAATACATCCTCAAATATTCAAGATGAAAAATTTCATTCTGGAATAAAATTAATATTCCAAACCTTGTGATTTTCTTTGTTTAAGAAATCACATAATCTTCACTTTCCGTAGCTTATACATTCAAATATGTGTATTTCTACTGATACTATTTACTTTAGTATAAATTATTAACTCGTTAATATCCAGATGCTTTTGTATGATGAATCTTTTACAAAACCAACATTCGAATATCCCCAAATTACGTGTATGATGTTACACTGACCTTGAGCAGTAGGTGGTATTTGAGGACCCTCTGCATAGGAACTACCAGCAGATCCTGCAGTTTGAACTTGCCCTCCTGTACCTTCATGGTGCACTCCTGAGAAACATCAGCAACACGGCATTGAAGAGAAACGGTTTAACAGCTCATTCACGGTCATTCACACTCATGTACACACCACACTGTGAAAATTCTTTGATATAAACTATAACTCTTAGATTTGATCTTTTTTGTCAGATACATTTGCGCTCATCGTTATCTTCTGGAACAGTGAGTGAGAAAGTACTGTAAGCATAATACTACTAGATCTATATCTTTACAAATAAGCTGAGATATAATCTTTGTAATCTTCCACACTCCTCTGCTCTTGACATTTAGCCCTGGGTGAAGAGCTCATCATGGCGGTATAATAGCAGTGTTTGTGTACTTTTCCAGGATAAGGTTCTGATTTGAATCCACTAGAGCAGACTCTTTACAGCAGCATAAACATCTGCTCAATTATCAAACCCTCTATCTAATAATCATCATCTGTATTTGTTAACTATACACATACATCAACAGTTTAATTTCCTCCACACGAGCCACCTGTAATGCTGCCCAGACCTAATGGCCACCTCATATCCTCTGATCCAGTCTTTATCTCGGGATGTATCTATGTGACACACTGCAGTAATCTAGCCTGTGCTTCCAGAATGAAGGAAACTAGTTAACAGCACTAAAAGGTAGTGGTGTGGAAGCTGAGGATCCTACAGTCCAGCACCTTACGATTTAAGTCATAAACCTTATAAACCTTTAGACGACAATTTCTTTCAATGATTAAATCATTAAATGAAGAAATGTAGTAGAGTATTTCAGTTGGGTAAAGCGCCTTTAAAAAGGCGCTGCATTCTGTTTTTATATAAAACCTATTGAGCTGAAAATCTCATTGGAAAATCATGAGATAGTAATGAATACATAACTGAAATTACTCATTTTCCAGAACTTTCAAGGATAAGCAGAACTTTCTCCACTAAAAGGGAAGTTAATATTTAACTGTTAAAAAAAAAAAACACAAAATTGAAGTGTTATGATTCCTTTGTAGATATTTGGTACCAATTTTAAATATCCATACATTGTTGGTTTTCTTTTCCATAATGTTCAGTTCTTGCTGTGACCACGGTCTGTACTTACTTTTCTTTCTTTTCTTTTTTTAGTTAATTCAAGGATCTTGTTTCAGGTGTAATAATGTAATACTGATGTAATGCTACTGAGCAGACACTTGACACTTATGTTTTACTTCTAGTAGTAAGATCAGATTAATAAACTGCAAGTGAAATCAAAAGTGAAATTTTTAGTCTAGCATATTCTTCAGACATTTGGACAAACTTTTTAAGACCTTCAAGTGCAAAAGAACATTGCTAACAATACATTTCGAATAGGCAGAGAGAAACAAAAGTTAATTTTACCACAAAAACACTAGTGTATAATGGTGGACGAGACGGAAATTGTTTTTAAGATGTGTGGCAAGCAACAGTAAGAAAACAGTGAGGCAAAACTCAGACGAGAACGCTACTTAACAATTAGCAGCTCCTCCATTTTTTACCAATCAAAGAGACCACAGTCCCGCCTACTTCTTTTCTATTTGCTCACAAGAAAGAGATAGTAGATAAAGTTAGCATGATGAGAACGTAACCTCTACTCGGAGCCGATACACGTCCTGCGTCCTTTCCCCTTCAGTGAACTGGCTTTCATACAGTGACTGCTACTTTATCAGAAAAAGTAGAAAAGTGCTGTTTTCAGGTGTCTCCCGTATCGCTGTAGTAAGAGATCAAAAATCGTAAATGCTACAGCTAAACTGTAGATGTTAGCACCTTTGGAAGTGTAGAAGTGTTTGGAACTGGTTTACCAGGGGAATGAGGTGAGACCCTGCAGATTTGGAGGTGCTGCCAAAAGCATCCGGATTTGTTCATAAAGATAGACGTGTAGGAGACTGTGTGCAGTTTTATCTTCAAATCATATCACGAATGACTAAAGATGAGGGTTGGCATACATGTGAGTATCTCTTATTAACTACCATGTTTACCTTCATCAGTTAATTCTGAAAATAATGAGACAAAAAATTCAGACAGCATATTAACCTGGATCAGTTCCAGCTATCAGACTCATCATTCTAATGTTATAATACGTTTCTGAAGCATTACGCTGATTAGGACAAGATGACATCCATGTGCTACTTGTGCACTTGATCAGCTCCACTGATTTATGGATAAGAGCCTTGTGTGTAGCTCCAGTGAGCTGATAAAGCTAATGAGTTTGATCGGTGCAGAAAGAGGACACGGCAAGGTGAGCGAGTTTACCTCCACTTTACACTTCACCTCCTCCCGCATGGCAATCAGGTCATCCAGTGTCTTCTGAGCATGCTCCATGTGACTGCAGTACTGACCATAGATCAGCAACCTGGAAAGGACAATAATACGAGTCAGTGTTTGCTGGTATTAAACATTTACACTTCCTGCTACGATTCAGCATTTATATTCCTTACTATGTATAATTCAGCATTTTTTGCATTCTATGTTCGATAAAGCAGCTCATGTGTCCTGTGTTTGTTTAATTTGCATGCTTTAATAAAGCACTAAGGTTAATTTAGAACAACTGCATCATAAATAAATGACCAGAACTGCTGGCTTAAATTACTATTGATTATATGCGGACACTGTGGAGCACAAATGAGGATCTTAGCATTATCACAGCACGCTATTACAATAATAACTTAACTTAATTTAAACTTAAAAACTACAACAACAAAAAAATAAACACAATGGAGCACTGACACAGTAGTTCAAAGTCCCTCTGCCTGAAGCAGAGCAGTACATCTGGCACAGATTGCTGCCTTTCATAAAATGGCCTGAATATTTTTTGCAGTTCTGCCTCGGTATCATGGTCTTGTCCAGAGCAACGCTGGTATGACAGGTTGGACGTTCTGCTTTGAAACCTCCTGTGCATCACCTGACGAGACAATTTCAGATACCACAGCAGCAAATCTAGAGTTTTTTTTATTTGATCTGCAATCAAATGTTTTCACTGTTAATCTTCTTTAGCCATGAATAATTCCACATTCGGTTATTATGTCGGAGAAAACAAAACACACACAGCACACAATCTGAGTTTGCAGCTTGAAAAATACTCATACAAATCACATGTGGTACATTGTATCCATTTATAGTTATGTTTAATGTTGTGGAACATCTTCGAAACAAGTTCATTCCTGTTATCACTTATGTTATAGCAGCTATAAATAGCCGTTCCTTCACCATCCTCTCTTTTGTTCTCTCTCTGGAGGTGAATAAGAAAAAAAAGTAGATTGCTTTGTTACCGAAAACCACAAAGCTCTCCATTCGGAAGATTTTCTCGTATCAGAAAACCTAAAGTTGCAGCTTTACCTCTGACTGGTACAAAGTGCTAGTACTGGAGACTCCTTCCAAAAATTCTACATCTGAACATCTTTTCGCAGAAAACTTCAGCACATCTACACTTACATGCTTTTTTAAGAGTTTTTATATAGAGTGTATGCCATACAAATCCCTGTGTAAGTTATTACTACAGAAACGATAATGCATTAGATAAACTTGTCAGAAAATTAGTCAACACCTTCTGACCAATAAGAATAGAGAACTCAACAGTGATGTGGCAAAACAACCGCCTTATACTTCAACTTCAGAGAGAGAGAGAGAGAGAGAGAGGGGGAGTGAGAGAGAGAGAGGGAGGGATGCTCAGGATGGCCCTGGAGTACAACCGGTGGTGGCTGATAGGGTTTCCCTGACCGCTGTGCCTGTGTGCCGCCTGATCAAGGGCTGATGTGGAGCAGGAGAGATGGCTCTGCTCCTTGTGGAGAACATCTGATGAAGATTAATGGGAGCACTGTTCAATTACGAGCCACAGCACAGACTTTGCAGTATTCTGAAAACGCTGGGGCAGGTGTTAGAAATGAGCTCTAATAACAGATGTCACAGATGTAATTGAAAATGAAGGTCTTTATGAGCCAATTTTCAGATAAAATTGCATTAAAAACATACTGCTACAAGGAGAAGGAGAGAGAGAGGACGTGAGGAACACAACACGTAATAATGTATAACCCATTTACTCACTCACTTCTTTCCTCTATCAGTTTCTGTATGTATGAAATTAAAACGGTGCAATAAAATATAAATGAAATATTGTGTCCGTGTGAATTATGATCTCGAGAACGCAGAGCGTCAGTCAAATCCACTGCTCTATTTTATGAATTATAAACCTTATTTCATTGTTCCTCATTCTTAAAACTTTTTTTTTTTATTTTTTAAAATTGGTACAAAGATCAGCTTCTTTGTTTGTCATGTGAAATACTCGATTACTATTGAATACTCAATTCTGACTGGTCAGAAGGTGTTAATTAATCTTCTATAACAGCAGCTCTGACAGTAGCTTAAGCTGCAAGGTTTATTAATTACTAAAGTGCTTGTTCTTAGACAGGGACTTGTATTTTGGAGACACTACATACGGTGAAGTATTATGTGAGACCCTTGGCATTTTTTGGAAGGAGCCCCCAGTGTCAGTGCTTAACACAGTCAGAGGTAAAGCTGTAAGGTTTCTGAAACAGGAAAGTCTTTAGGACGGAGGGTTTTGTGCTTTGTTCTTTCTTGATAACATTACAAGCTGAATTTTTTTGTCTAACTAGTTTGAAGAGAGGGAACGACTGTTTAGAGACGTTTAACATTAATGAGTTCTTGTTTCGTGGACGCTCCACAACATTAAACATAACTATAAATGGATAAAATGTACATGTTGGTTAATTTAATTGTTAGCAAGTCATTGCGATATAAGCGCAACATAAAACACTTATGCATTTAAAATGTGCCATTATAGGAAAATAATTAAATCTGATTTGCATTGTGCTGCATTACACCACCTCATCATTGATTAGCTTCCTACATTAGCATGCTCAAAGTGTTTTATTCCTTATACCAAAAAGCACCTTAACCACTCATCTACCACTTGGCCAGTGTGTTTCTGGTCAGGATTACAGTAAGAGAAGCTCTTGATAAACACTTCTCCATGCTCCACTGTATCACATACCCCAGCCAAGGACATGCTGTAAAATGAGTGCCATTATGACAGCTTAATGCTATCCTAACCCTGCGCCCCGTGACTATGATCTTGCTTTGGAGGGCCATTAATCCACCGACACAACAAACACGGCTACTATCCAAAACATCTATGCATTATGCACATCCACTAAAAGGGTAATGGAGGCATGAATAAATGAATTAGCTGAGTGACTGGACAGAAGCAGCAAGCAATCATCCATATTTTTACCCTGCATTTTACCCTCCGTCTTGCTTTTTTAGATTCAGTTTTAGGGAACATGCGGGGGACTATATGAATATATGTCCAGGAACAAAACACACTGTTCTATCAGAGCACACTGAAATGCACTTTAGCTGTCTGGGGTTTATGTAATCATTCATGGCCATGCATTGGATTAAATACAACTATAAATGATGCAGATCCTTTTAAACAAGCTTACACTCTTATTCTGTGTTCACATGCTGAAAGCAAAACTCATTACACTGACTGAATGGAGATCATTAGAATGCTATCACTTAATGCTAGCCAGCATAGAAGGCATATGCTACTGAATTGGAAAAGAAAGCATCTCACATTCTTACAAAGGGTTCATTGGGTGCTTAGAAATTTCGGGTCAGTATCAATTATTCAAGGCACAGATAAGCGACTGACACGACTACATGGTGACAGCATTTACCTTTTAATGCTTCACCATTAATGATGGCTATAAATAAGAAAATATGCATGTTACCACTTTTGACTAGCGGCATGGACTCTGAACAGATCGGACACATCTATTTTGGGGAGAAAAAAAAATTGTATCTTTAAACATTGTTTTACTACTCAGACCAGAGATTTTCAATAAAATTATAAATCTATGAAAGTCTGTGAAAACTACTAGTGATGTCACTAGCTAGTGTCTGGTCCAATGAGCTGCCTTTAGCTAAATCATTTACACAAATGAATGTGATTGGATAAACCACAACAGAGGACCTGCTAGTTCATGTTTAGAAAACTAGACTCCCTAGTTAGAATTACGACCAGTTCTTTTTTATATGTTTACTGATTATGCAATTTTTTTTTTTTTAAACAGAAATACTGAAGGGTCCGGTTGCCAGTTGACGACCCTGACTCTTAAAATACCATCTTGTAGACCTTTATGTACCAAGTACTTTCCAGATTTGTTTGGGCCTTGTACAGAGAGAAAAGCATTCTTCTCTTTGTCAGTCGTCGTCGTCTTCTTTCGGTTGCTCCTGTTAGGGGTCGTAACAGAGGATCATCCGGATCCGCAAATTTGATTTGGCATAGGTTTTTACACCGAATGCCCTTCCTGACGCAACCCTCCCCAATCTATCCGGGCTTGGGAGGAAACCGGAGCACCCGAAGGAAACCCACGCAGACACGGGGAGAACATGCAAACTCCACACAGCAAGGCCCCCTTCGGTCTTTCGGTCTGGTCGACGTAATTTGTGCCCGAGTCTTCCTTTTCTGTTGTTCACTACACATGCAGAATGACTCTTTCCTTGCGTGTTTCATTTTTTCCTCTTCTAGCACTGTTACTGGCTATTGGCTGTATCCACTGTCTAATTACATGTCTGACCATCTCCCACACTGGAGGCTTCTAATTAATCTGAAGCAACATTGGAAGGTTTAAGATCAACTCGTCTAACCTCTGACGGGACTAGATCATCCGTCTGATGCTGGAAATTAGCTTTTGATATTGAACAAATAAAGGACGTACACCTGGCTTCAGTCAATAGCAGCTCCATACACATCTAACCAGCGAACAGCTGACTTATCTAAAGGTGTTAAAATGATGTGTCGATGTGCTATCATGCTGTCATGTTCACTCTAAGGTTGAATGTTTAGATGCAGCACGTGTTAGACATGTGTAAAGGGCAAAAGAGATCAGTAATATTCACTCTCTCCTCAGTGTGTGCTGAAGTCTGGCACTTTAAACGAGAGCAGAGAGGGCAGGAGCGATACCGAGAAGGAGGTGGAGGGAAAACCAATGTTGCTTAAGAGTGAACATTCCCTTGGGGTGAGAACCTTTGCCATCGTTGCCTGAACATACACTTTATAACTTTCGCTTCCAGTGCTCTTGTTGGTTTTCACATTATGGAAGGCTGTCATGCATGCTATTCCAAAGCAAATGCAGTTTTGGTGTTAATGCTACCTCTGGTAACCCACCGTATGTCTCTGTCCCTTTCACTTCAGCCGCGTTCCAGAAGTTATCGATGTTCCTGCTCCACCTCGGCTCTATCAGGAGCAAATTAGTTTTAGAAATAGCCTCTTAAATACGTGGACCCATGGTGTAAATCTCATTTAAATGTTTCTTGACCTTTGCTAACACTCCAATCTGAAATAGGTTACTATTTTTTTTTCCATGCCCACTCCACTGTTCTCTCTCTCAGCTTGGATACATTTGGAAAACACTGGCATTTTCTGTCTGCCCTTCAACGTCCTGAAAAGCTCCGCTTTCATTTTATTCTGTGGAATGCATCACTGCGAAAGGTCACCGGGACTTACAAGAGGAGATAACAAAATTAATTAAAGTCAGCTGAGCCTTTAGTGTTATGGAGGGAGGCGTGAAGCACAGCATTCGGCAGGCGGGCTGAATTCCCAGGCCATTTCCTTCTTTGTAGCGGGATGAAGGAAGAGAAGTGCGCACTTCACAATGAGACTGAGAAACGTCAATCACTTAGAGAATGGAAACGACCAGTGACGTGGCCCTGTTCTAATGAAATGAATAACTTACCAAAAATACTCTATGGCATTATGTATAATGTCACCAAATGTAAATATGAGCATCTGTGAGAGAGCACAGAGATTTTTTCTTTTTCTAGCACGGCACATCTAAGCATGCATTAGTTTTAGAGCAAAAAAGAAACGGAAAAGAAATGACATTTTTAGCAAGTGGTAGTAGACGAGATGAAGAAAGCAGGCTCAATCTACAGTGTTAGCTGAAATTTCATTTTCAGATGCTACAGAGGCCGGAGTTGAACATAGCGGTTCAGCTCCCGGGTCATCATCAGGCTGGAAAAATCTTCCAGGTGCTGCTGTAGACATTGCACCCTCCTTCCAAGCAAATTCACTGAGCTATAAAGGGCAGAGCTATAAAGCAAGCTTTGTTGATGGACATAAGCTTCCATGCTGCGCACTCTTGGTTCCAGAATCAATGATTTTAACTGAGCTACCAGATCATCTACACAAATACATTTTAAGAACTGGTGCATCCTTCAATAGTGCAATTGGCCAGTAATATTGCCATGTTAGAGATGGAATCAAAACACACACACACGGATAGGAAGAGCAAGAGAAGACCTATGAATAAGAGAGTACTGTTTCAGTGTTTGGGTGCTTGTCCATGGCACATTATCAGTAAGGCTAGATCAGATCACAGGTTCAGAGTTACGATTAAAAAGGAGTGGAGGCGAGAGAGGTGGTGCTGTCATGCCAGCTCCACACAAAGCAGCCCTCTGGGTTCAGCAAAGAGCCCACTAATGAGCCAATTACCTACACACACATACACACGCACCGCACTGAAACTCAGAATAGAGCTCCTTATTCTTTATCTGAATCTTTCTTAAGACCTGAAGACCAAAACCAATTCCTATCAAATGTGAGCAGATCATTCATATACGTAGACACACGCGAGGAAACGCATACACACTTGTACACACTCATTCCTTTAACCAAAGCTGTCTCTTTCAAGACTTAAAAGAAAGGCGTGGGCTGGATATGAGGGAACATTCCCAGAGCGCTGCTGTCAGCCTGCGCAGTCATTAAGTGAGCCAAACCCGTGATTATCATTGCCTACACCCCAGCAGGGTGGCGAGCACGACTCTGCATCGCTATGCAAATCCAGCCTGCGCCCTGCAGCTGCGCCCTTCACCGACACCGATGCCGAAATCTCCAGACGCCTTATCAGAGCCCGTAAAAGAACCCGCTCTCGCTCGGAGCAGATTTCGGTGTTTACATTTCAGACCCGGCAGATATGAAAGTGAAAGGGTTGTACAGAAAGTGAAAAGAGAGCTGGGGGAGAGATAAAGGACAGCGAATCTGACTGTGCGTTCAGGAACAGGAGAAACAGCTGGAAAGGTTATGAGAAGAGAATAAGTAATAATGTTTTGGGATTATATGCAGCATGTGTCCGTTCAGCAGCTGGTGGAACCGTGTGAGCAAAACATCTCTGTGCCAGCAGCTATTACACTTGTCGATGATCTAATCTCACTTCCTACTGGTTTTATCTTTCAGCTTAACTCAACATGCAGAAATGAGGGATATTTATATGACCAATATACAGAAGAACTACTTCAAGTCAAACAATAGTTCATGTACACAGTGTTCTTTTGTACAGACAACAATGTTAAACATTTATGTTCGATATTACACACTATTAGAGGTGTGTATTGGATCCCACAGGCATGAGACATTATTACTCAGAGGCAGCAGCGGTCAGAAATGAAGGACACGGCATATAGCCAATGTGACCGCTACTTAATACTAACCACTTCCTCAAATTTCATTTTCAAATGTTCACTTTAGAGACACTCAACCAGTCAAATAACAGTATACAGACTGTCAACAACCTCTTGGATAGCCACAGCCTTCAACAAACCATCATTTAGGTGGCTGAAATTAGGTGAACTTGGCATGAAAGAAAATTGCTACTGGACACAAACTCCTTTCCTTTTTCACATTTCTTGCATCCATTCCTATTCAAGTGTCTTTTTTACTGTCAGAATTAAATATTAATTGTGCTCGCTTAGTTAGTAATGTGGAAGTTCTATGCACAGTTCTACATTACACTGCACTTACAGTATATTTATACCACAGAGCTGTTCAATTCACAAATCTGATTGGTCCAAAGGTGTTGATTAATTTTCTCTAACAGCAGCTCTGATGGTAGTTCTGTCTGTAACATACAGGCCCCTGTGAATGAGCTGTCGCTGTAGAAACAATAACATATTCAAATGAGTGCATAAATATAAAGCTGTGATTTATAGCGTTAGAAATGTAAAACATTTAAAACATTATCACAGCTTCATATTAAGCCACTCATTTGAATACATTCTCGTTTCTACACTAACAGTAACAGTGCATTCATAGGGACTTGTATGTTTGGACACGGATTTAAAAAATGTGTAATCGTGTATGAAGTTTTCAGGATAGAGAACTGCAGTTTCTCTTCAACATAAAATGCATTTTTAAAATAATATTAGTAATATTATCCTCAAGAGAGGCTGCTTAGGTACACACTACATCCACTATATCTGTTATATAATCTTCAATAAATAAAAATCTGGCAACTTTGCTGTGATTTTAGAGGAATGAAACATTTCCCAACATTCCTTTTGTGCATCTGGAAAATTTACAACAGCACACAAGTAGGCAACTTGAGACACAACATTAATATGTTTAGTCTGCTGCTATGTCACAACATCATGCTAAACTATTCCCACTTTACTCATCTCACCATCTTACTGCAGATAAAGTGGACTCCAAGCGGACTCGCTAATAAACCACAGACCTGAAATTAAAATCTGTGAAGGATTCGTGAAGTTTAAGCAGGTGCACTTTCAGTCGGTGTGTCTGAATAACACAGCTGCAATAACACTGTGCTTGTGCTGAACACAGCAGGATGAGGCTTTGGAAAAGCACCGCAGATAAACTGGGTCTCCATAAAGGCTGATGACACAGAAGGGATAGTGAGGCATGGTAAGAATTAGTTGATGGCTATCTTCATGCCTCAGTGTTCAGAAAGCCTCGGGATCTACAAAACTGATTCAGCATGTTTCGGGCCAGTGATCATCAGAAGCACTGGAGGTCCACACTCTCAGGTCCATGATTTCACTAATGCTATACACACACCCATAAAACCGTGAAGCGGTCAGGCACAAGGATGAAGATAACACTCTTATCTACTTCCTTTTTATGGCTAGCACTGACACTGCTTCCGTTTCCTGCTGTTTTTACTCCCCCCCCGCCCCCCCACACACAGTTAAGTCTCACTGACCTTTCCTTGAAATCCAGGAAGATCTTTCCAAGTCCGTTGCCTCCAGTCACCATGTTCTGGTCGATTGCCCTCAGCAAGGCAAAGTGGACTCTGATGATATCCTACAGAACATCACACTTTCAGAACGATTCATTTAACTGTATGCATTAATATACAATATACAAACTGACCAGCAGTTGATGAGCCATTGCATTATCATCTCTATCTCCTGGAAAAATAGGTGTGGGTTATAGTATTTATAAACACATAACTGTGATCATGTTTCAGGGTGTGTTCACATAGTCCGTCTGACTGCTTTGGTGTGGTGAGCCAAAAGCAAGTGGGTCCAACAGCTTCTGAGGGAGGCGATCTCGATCTGCTTCCAAGTGAATTCGGAGAAGGTTAGAAAGCGAATCGACTCGACTGCAGGAAGTGAATCAAACATGCCGTATATTTTGGATCGCAGTGTTTTCTTTGTCAAGTCGCTAAAGTGAGCTGGAGAAATGTGATGTGATATAAATTAATTAATTAATAAATGCTAGATGAACACACAAACCAGTTATTTACATAATTATTTAGCAATTTATTGAGCGCCAGCTCCGTGTTGTCCATACTCGGTTGACTTTTGTGATTTCTACATGCACTTTAAAAGGTTGATCTACCTTTTCCCCCCCATCACCGCATTTCAGACCAAAGATCTTTTTTTTAATTTTTGGTTTGTTTAATTTGCTAATTACAGTGTCCTCCACGATTATTGGCCCCCCTTGTAAAGATGAGTAAAAAGGGTCAGAAAAAAACACTGAAAAAATGAGAAAAATCCAACCTTCAATTGAAATAAATTTATTCAGAGAAAAACAAACCCCTCATCAAGAAATTATTACTTTTTAAGCAAAGACACATGTGGCACTATTATTGGCACTCCTGGAAATTATACTGAACACAATGTAACTGAAGCATGTTTCCCATTTAAACTGTAC
>JAOTRR010000022.1:5684864-5700366 GCA_028570945.1 Gogo arcuatus
AAAGCCTTCCCAGAAGAGTGGAGGTTATTATAACAGCAAAGGGGGAATAAATCTGAACAGGGATGTTCAACAAGCACAAATGGGTGTGATGGTAAGATGTCTACAAACCTTTAGCCATATAGTGTTCGTTGATATGTGGAAGAATTAAGCACCTATACAAAGAGAAGTTGAAGAATAACTACATGTATTCCATATTTCCAAGAACAATTCATACAGTGTGCTTTAAAAAACAATCACCAATTACTTGTATGCTTAAGCTGAATAAACAATCCTCATTGTGTGTGGCTTTTTATAAAAGCATGAAACTCGAGCACAAGTGCTTGCTGTAATGAAGGCAAACTTCCATATGAAAGCTATTACATCGTTATGCCACGGCTTGCGGTCGCCACTTCCCAGGTTCCCCAAAACAGCGGTGGTACCAAAGAAAGTGTATTCACAGTAGACCACTTGCACTCTCACACTGCTCGCTTGTCACCTACCTGAACCAGTTTTTAAAATAACGCACAAACCGCTGCTGACTCAGATGTTTGTGCCACCCTTAAAGCTATAATACTGTGCAATGAAACGTTTAACACACATTACCGAGTCAGCCTATAAATGTGTGCAGCGCTTCGGGGACAATAGGAGTCTCTGGCTTGGAATACATAAAGACAGCCATTTTGGTGACTGGCACACGTTCAGGTTAGCCACCTAATTATTCATCTTTGACCATTTGTTTTATGGTGTAAATCTCATAATGTGATCTATGAAATATTCAGTTAGCCTACCATGCTTTTGATTAACATTATTTCCCAAATGTAAAATCATTCTCTCATCTTTTATGGTGCCCAGATCCGAGTTACCTGCATAAAATCATATTCGATCTAATTAAGTTGTAAATTATTATTTCTTTTCAAGCCATAAAAATGATAACTGACTGACAACAGTGCATTCTGCCAAACATTCCCATTACTCCAGCTAAGTGCTTGTTGGTGTTAATTTGTTGCAGCAGGCTTTGCAAAATGGACACATTAGAGACGAGAACAGACCTTCCTCAGCTGAGGAAAGTATTCAGCAAGGGCTATACTTCTTCAGGAGATCAGCAACGCACGTCTTGGATGCTTGGTTGCTTGCACGTCTTGTTCAATCTAATTAAGTCATAAAATAAGCGTTTATTTTAAAATCGGTAAAGATGATAACAGAGCTAACAACGCCGCCGAACATTCCCAATACTGCTGTGAGAAGCAGATGCTGTTGTTTCAGACCACATGTCTGTTGTTACTAATTTGTTGCAGCAGGTTATGCAAATTGGATCAGCTGAATAGACACCGAACATGATGAGCAAAACAGTTGCTGTCATAAAAGAGATGCTCTGACAGGATTATACTGTGTGTCGTAGAGGTCTGCTAAACAGAAACTGATTCTACACAGGAAGAGAAATAGGCTGAGCTTATAAAAACAAATGACATAAGAACAACATATTGGCTATGTGGGTGTGTGTGCGAGCACGTGCTTTTGGCAGGCAGTGGAATGGCTGGACGCGCTGGCTGTGCTTGCAGGAATATAAAAACGTGCCAGGATTGTATGCCGATGATACAGACAAACTGTGCCTTTACTTTTATACGTCTCTGTGGAAATAGTGTAAGGAAGGAAGGCTGTTATTAACAAGCGGTATGCTGACTGATCTGCGGCAGTTAGACGCAGGTGAAAGGATTCTCCTGATCTCCAAGTCATATTCCTCTGCTGTGGCTCTTATCAACCCAGTGCATGTGAGTCTGACCACAAAGACTACATATGAGATTAGAGGGATAATCCAGAAAAGCAACGGAGGTCTGCGTCTCTCTGCAGAGGAAGATAAGAGTGACGCAGAGGAGAAGAGCACTGAATGGAAGCCTGCCCTGGGACGTGTGGTGTACTCGAGGCTGGATTGTCCCACTGGTGATCATCAGAGCTTATTTCTTCTCTCTCTGCGCAGCCAAGGAAAACATACGGAATAACATAACAAAATCAAACTCCAACCATCTGAGCAAGATGCAGCATGTGATTCTCTCACATTCTTTCCACACTTGGCTCAAATATGGCTAGGTTTTTTAACCTGGATTTTAAATTCTTACTGAGCAATCGTTCCTAATGTTCCTAGGTCTTCCACCAACAAAGGTGTGACTAATCCCCAGTAGACCTGGTTCAGTTATGTGAAGTGCTCAGGATGGGATATACTGCTTCAAAAGATCAGCAAGACAGTCAGTGCTAAAGCTAAAGCATTCAGAGCTTTAAGTAGGACTTGGTAGTCAATGTGGACCTTAACAGGCAACACAGGTGTCTTTACTGTTACTTAAAGTTCGAGGGACTCAACACTGCTTGCTTCTATAGAAAAACAATTCAGCATTTTTATGACTAAACTTCTGTTAAACCTCCAGGAGGCATTGGTGTGTCCTAACTCTGGTAAATAACACACACTTTCTTGTAAATCACTGAAATTATGACTCTTTTCCAGTAGTTATTAGGTAATATGCTAGAATGAGTGTTTTCTTCAGTCCATATCCCTCCACACTGATCATGTTGATCACTTTCACACAAAAAGTGAACCCCAGACCATCACTGCAGGGTGGAACCAGAGATATCAGTTCTTTGGATTGCATCTCAGCTTTGGGGAAAAAAAGAACACAAGCATGAAATACCCATGGATAAACGCTTCAATCCTCATTCAGTATCATGTCTCAGCATAGCCTGATAACAGACAGAGACAGGAAAAGCCGCTCGGGTCAGAAGCTCTTCACTGCAGGGCACGCTGAGACTTAGCACCATTAAATCCATGATAATATCGTTGTTCTTCACATATTAGTGCATGCTGAGATGATTTTGTATATTACGCCCATTTTTACATCAAATCATCATTAGATTCAATTTGTCTTCAGAGGAGCAATTAATATTAATCACAAGTCTCTTTCATCTGCTAGAAATATCACGTAGTGGAACGTTCATTGGTGCCATTTAAGGGCAGTTACCGTTAATCTCCATAAAATGGAGGATATTACAAAATAATTACGTTAGCTGGGCCTGGGTTTCGCTGCACAGAGCCTGAATAGCCACGTGTGAGGATTTACACGGCACACAGAAGATAAAATCCATAAATTCTGTCACTCTATTTGATTTTCTCATGCCTTCTTTCAGGATGTTATATACAGTGTGTTATATACAGTGTGTGTGTGTGTGTGTGTGCGTGCGCGCGTGTGTGTGTGTAGACCAGATGATAGCCTGCAGGAGGTCTCGGTGGCAACTATTAAAGTGACAAAAGGACAAAGGGCCTCCATTAAGAGCTCTTGCCCCGCCCTATCACTGAGTCACCATGACAACCAGCCAACTCACAGACACCAATAATAGGGGTCACATGACACAATCAATGAAACAGTCATAGAGAGAGATTATATAGGAAGAGGCACATGGAAGTGAAATTTGGCGCGATAGGTGCAGAATGTCTGATTAATACGATAACATTTCAGCTGATACAATCTCTACATAACTGCACTGACTCAAGCCAAAAAAAAATAAAAAAATCATGTGAAGTAGATTTCTAAAGAAAAAGATATTCGGTGTACATGCTAACTGAACCATGTGCATCATATTTTCCTGATTAAACCAATTTTGCCCTCAAAGCAACTGTAATAAATGTAATCTATGGTTGGGAGATCGCAACGATGATACCATGCCATAGCCATCAGTTAGGAGTTAGTGTAATAGGTGATGGTGTTATTGCGCATGCTGTCTGAATGGAAGGGACGTTATTAGTCTCTCTCCGGTCAATCAGAGCGACACTAGCCAATCGTGGGTGTCCGTGAGCTAATGTATGTAGAAGTGGGTAGATAGCGTGTTCCTCCAAGTGTGGCATGCTGCCATGTGATGCAGTTTGAACAGCAGCTCGAAAACTTGTGCTGGGGGGCCTTACGTGTGTTGGAGGAAGCACTTAGCCTTCATCCACCCTGACTGGCAGTTGTCCTGTGAGAGAAGAGAGCTAGCTAATGGGTGGGAATTGCCAAATGACCAAAATGGCAGAAAGTGGTATCAAATGCTTCAAGCCAAGAAACAGTACAGCATCAAATCAAGGCAGAGCAAACGAGAGAAAAGCTTACCTACACCAACAGGTGCTTTTGAAATAAAATTATGTGGTAAAAAAAAATGGCAAAAAGGTTCAAAACCAGCAGGCAAGCCACAAAAAATATTGGTAATAACATTGATAACATTGCAAATGCAACATAAAAATGAAAATGAACATGAAAAGACAAAAAGAAAGAGAGATATGTGCAGTGTCCATCCCAGCAGTGGCAAACGTGTTACCATGGAGATGAGGAGGGCATTTAGTGGGTGTGAAACGAGGGCCGAGGGCCAGTGTGATCTTGACACAAACATTTGACACATTCAGGTCCATTAAGCCTGTCTGCTGCTTTTTCTCACCTGAGCCTACTTTTCTCCTCTGGTAAGAACGAAAGCAATAAAGACATAATGCTAAGGCTAATGAAAAGAGGAGATTTTTCTCACGACCTGAGCTGACAATTGTGTCAGCTCATCCAGACATATCGACTTCACACACTGATCGTCCTAACACAGCTGGAGGAGGGAAGAAACAATGTCTTCTAACGTTGAGGAGGAGAGAAAGCGAATGTCACATTATATTATTCTCTCCCAGTTGGTGCCTTTGAAAACAAAACAAGGTGGTGTTTGGAGGCAGGAGAGCACAAACCATCATCTGGAATGTCTCATTTGAGAATTCCCACATCCACAACTCTCTGAAATCCACCTTTGGGAGGGAGGGAGCAACAACAAGCTGGGACTGAGGTAGAGCTTCTTTAAAGAGTCAGCCAACACACTTGCACATACGAACTGCTGAATACAACTGACCGTAACACAATATGCATGAGCTGTCAGTTTCACACTGGTGCTTTATGAGTATGGAGGCATCTGTGCTGCTCGGGATGATGGCTGAGGGAACAGCCTGTGTGAGATGGCATTTAAGGCACTGGGCCAGACGAACTGAGGTCAAGAGAGAGCAAGCTGTGTGTGTGAATCTGTCTGAACACTGTGCCTCCTCTCGGTAATTGTTGGCTCAGATTTGAAATAAGACCTTCAGAGAGACTCAGAACTTATTAATGCTCCTGTTGCTGAGAACCAAAGATATGGCCCGCAAGCCACAAAAGTCGGAATCACGTGACTTTTTCCTTATGAGGACCTTCGATATATCATATTTACACTGTAGCACACGGCTAGGGACCTACATCTAAACACACACACAATAAGGACGTGAGGAAATGTCTGCTTAAACAGGGATGGCCAGCTTTACGGTAATTAAAATTTCACACACACAAAAATGTTGGAGCTAATATTCAGAATTGTGGGATGTAGCTTATTGCTTTCCACTGAGGTGGGAAAACTGGCTACACAAAAACAAAGAATGAGGATGTGTCAAAGGTTATCATCAGTGGCTCTAACGGTTAATAATTTTCACAAAAGACACGGTCACTCGAACACACAGCACAAATATTCCACTGTAATCACAATGACTGCTGCTGGGCAGACTGACTTCTAATCCTGACCTATAAGGGTGCAACCAGACGCAGGATACATGTTGTGTATGTATTATTTTGTTGTAAAAAAAAAAAAAAAAAAAAAAAAAAGTGAAATATGAAATGAGAATGGATTCTCTTCAAACACTGCTACAGTAAGCACTGCTTGATTAATGCACAAGTGCTCTTTCTGTAAATACACAGGAGTCAAACGAGGTGGTGATAAAATGTAGCTCCCATAGGGGACGCACACTGTATTATATGTGGACAGAGACACACACCCACACACGAGAGTGAAGGAGTGTTCATCATAGAAGCAGAGTTCTATACTCACACTCCATCAGAAGGCTCAGGTCAGGGACATAAATCTCCTAAACTCATCACTCTCCAGCCTATCGCTTCTGAGACCTGTCTTACTGGCGCACATCTCCCAGATCTCTCTGATTGACGAGCCCATGCCAAGCTACGTGTCAAGACAGACCCATCCAACAAATCATGCTGTGCTGGCTGGACTCAGTCCACGATAATTCTCGCTTCACTAAACACAAAATGTTCTATTTACATATCAAGTCAAAAGAATGTTTTTACTGCGCCGCACATACATCTTCCTTTTTTTTAGTTTATTTGCTTTTGGTCTGACCAAACTATGAACTGTGTCCATCTTGCAGAAATTATTGCTGGTGCTTGTGGGAGTGGCCAAGAGGTTCTGAGGCGTAAACAGGAATGGTCTGAGATTCTGAGAAAGCAGACAGGAGCGGACAAGAGGTTCTGCAGAAGTGAACAGAAGTCTTTCTGTGGGGGGAGTAGTCAGTCAGAGTATCCGTGGCAGAGAATGGACAAAGTATCTGTGGCAGAGAATGGTCTGGGAATCTGTGGATGAAGGTGGACAGGTCAAAGAATTTGTGGACAATCTGTGGGGGAGTGTGGTCAGAGTATCTGTTGGCAAATGTATTCAGAGCATTTAAAGGTGGGAGTGGTCAGAGTATCTGTGGATAAGGATAGAGCATCTACCTACAACAACTGTCAGAGTAACTGGAAGAAAATGGTCAGAGTATATTCATAAAAGCGTGGTCAGAATATCTGAGTGCCGTGGTGGAAAAAGTACCTGTGGGCAAAGGTGGTTAGTGTGTCTCCAGACAGGAGTTGTCAGTGTATCTTTAGATGGGAAAGGTCAGAAAAAATGCAAGTGGGAGTGGTCAAAATATCTGTGGGCAGGTGAGTGAGAGGGGCCAGAGTACCTGCTGCTAGGAGTGGTCAAAATATCTGTAGGCAAGTGTGGTCAGACTATCTGTGGGAGGTAGTGGTCAGACTATCTGTGGGAGGTAGTGGTCAGACTATCTGTGGGAGGTAGTGGTCAGACTATCTGTGGGCAAGTGTAGTCAGAGGATCTATAGACAAAGATGGACAGAGTATCTGCAGGTGGATGGGTAAGAGTGGTCAAAGGATCTGTCGGGCAGGTATGGTCAGAGTGTCTGTGGATGTGAATGGTCAAAGTACCTGTGACAGAGTATGGGTGGTAATGGGCTGCAGGAGTGGTCAGAGTATCTGTGGGTGGTAGTGCACAGAGTATCTGTGGGTGGTAGTGATTCAAGGATCACTGTGTGGGCAAGAGTGGTAAGATGAACAGGAGCGATCAGAGTATTGGTTTGCAAGAATGGAGTTTCTGTGGATGGGAATAGTCAGAGAATCTGTGGGAGTAGTCAGAAGTGCCAACCAGATATGGGTTGGAACAGAATTTAGAAATCTTTAATAATTGCCCCTAGCTCATACAAAATGCTCTGATATGCCTTCAAAATAAAAATTGCATCCCGCTTTTAACACACAAGAGGCATCTTTCTTTTATATAATAACAGGTTTGCAGTATAATGAAATAAAAATTCTGCCAAAGAATGCAGCACACACCTCAGGAAGAAAGTGCCAGCACGTCCTACAAGCACTTTTCTCACCAGCTCTACTTGCTTTAATGACAGACAATAGGTATTTTGCTGGAGAAAGTTAAAGCAGCTGACAGTAAGATAAAAAGGCAAGATAGAGAATAAAATTAAAACAAGGGAATCAAGAGAAGCTGTCTTGTTCACATTATCAGTTGTGTGCCCTGTTTTTAACAATCTTGGAGCAGAACTAGATCTCATTCTTTATACATGTACAAAAGAAACAAACTGTCTGTTCCCCAAGGCAAGGAAGTGCTTGGTTTCCTCTCTCCCGTGTACATCAAAAACAACAAACGCCCAAATAAATTCGTCATTAATCACAATTATATGTATGACAATTAGTCATCAGCCCAAATCGTGACAAGCGCGCTCCTGATATTTAATTCCCCCACTCCTCTATCCCTCCTCCTCAGGTGTCCTACCTTGTCCTTGGGGTGATCATGAAGGGACAGTAGTCTGAATAAAGCATCTCAAGCTTATTGAGGTTACTGAGGTACTCACTTATAATTGCCAAAAGCTGTTGGTTAACAAATGTTTGTTTGAAACACTTTTTTAATGCTTTAATGAATTATTTAATTCTTCAAGGTATCATTTAATTCCACTCAATGTTTTCAAAACTATATTTCCTTTTAGGGATGAGACTTTTTTGCCAGAAGGAAGACAAGATATAATACCACCCAAGGTGGACAAATGATTGCCTCACACTGCTACAAATCTGTTGTAGAATGTGGTATTGGGGGGGGGGGGGGGGTTTGTAATAGTCAATATACAAAATAATAATAATCAAAAAATAAAACCCAGACCAAGTGTCCTTGCATTGTACTGTGCTAAACCTAGTACAGTTTAGTATGCCCTACAGTCGTAACATACCTTCTAATACAGTTGTGGTTTGGAATGTAGCCAAACTAACTCAGCTACTGACTGAAAATCAAGAAGTGTGAAGAGTAAGGAAAAGGTGAAAAATGAGAATCACTTTGTGTGTGTACTGTTTTGAGAGTGCGCTGTGGTACCTTTGTTCCCATTGGTTTCTCTTCATCTGCACTTATTAATTTGCTGAACCGTGCATCAAAGTATTTACTCTGCTACTGGTTGCAGATACAAATTCCACCTGCTTAATGGGCTAACAAGTGACAACTCTGCCAGGCTATGGGAAACAGTTAGCTTGGGGTGTCCTTAAGGGGCCAACAGTGGTTTTTGGTAAGTTCTACTGTGATTTTTGTCAGTATTGCCCATTATAAGCAGCATATTTCATAAATCAAAGCAGAAGATGGTCAATTCGTCATTACTTGCCTGAAGCTTAAAATATTAATAGGCTAATTTTGCTGCAGTTCATTTTAAGCAATGAACAATATCGACTTTACCCAGCCTATCATTAAAGCAGTTCCAGCAGATCTCGTGCACATACAATTAGGTCCTCTGATATGGATTCACAGCTCTACAGTCCCAGAGATGATGATTTAAATTCTAGTCTAGGAACACACGCGCGCACGCACACACACTTACACTTGTGTTAGGGACACTGGCCTTTGTCATTTTATTGGACTAATCTCCAACAGCAATGATGCCATGCAGCTTGAAAGGTACATTTAATATTGGTGTGATGGCTTCTTCAGTCCAAAGGAAACACATACTACACGCACATTTACTACACATGCAGCCACATTTAAATGATGTCCTTTATCATTCTGCATATCCAACGATCTAACACTATAAACTCAAATCATATTTTGTATGTGGCATATTCACAATGTCAAGGCCTTATTGCATCCTGAGGTTGTTACCATAGCTGCTAGTGTTGTTAGTGGGTTACGACAACCTCTAAGCTAGGGTTACGTGTTTGCTGTCAGAATGTGTTAACAGTGTTTCTGAGATTTTTACATGCTTGCCCAGTTTTCACTTGTCAAGGCATTTTTGCTCATCAGTCAGAAGAGTTCAATGATGAGCGAGGTGAGTAATGTCATTAGAGGAACTACAATATGATTTATAAGCAGTTATAAAATCACGCTGTTTACTTACTCAGCCATGGCAGGCTTGGGCATACACATTACGAATGCACCAATCCTACTTTTTCCTGACATCCATTTATAACCATACAGACTCAGAGTTATGTGAAATGTCTCACATGTGATCGTGGTGTCTTAAGACATTGGGTTTGGTGAAATACAAATATATGATGCAATTACGTCAATCTCTTAAAAAAAAAAAAAAAAAACACTAGAGGAGATCTGCTCCTGTTTAATCGAATTTAAAAATCATCCACAAAACTTGGCAAGATACAAGTCCCTGGAGGCTCTGAAACCTCACAACACATCATCCATCCTACAACAAAGACAGCTACAATACCATGCTTGTGTGAGACTTGAAGCAGTGCCAGGTAGACAGACAGCTCAATGGCTGGCATTTCCAGCAGAGGTCATTCAGGTTCATTATGTCAGCTGCCCATCATTACAAACTGCCCGATTGGCTTACGTGTGCCATCCACCATCTGTGTATCCAAACCAGCTCTGCTCTTACATATCCCACTGACAGCACACCTATCTCAGACTCAAACAGTGAGCCGCTGAGGCATTTAATATACTCTGACTCGGAAAAACAAATGACAAGCCAAAAGAACCGGTGAGAACAGGGGAGAACATTTTAATGCCATGCCAAACCAATTTCTGGGTTTATCGGTGGTAGCTGAGCCAGTGTGTCTTGGGATTAAGATTGCTGAATATTTAAAAAACAAAAACAACAAAAAAAACAACTTCTCTACAGCACTGGCCTTTCTGAGCAGAGACTCAAAGTATTCCACATACAGCAGGCAGACTGAAAGCCAGAGTGTTTGTGATCTTTATGTTTCACAGTCTGCCAAAGCTCTGGTCGTGACGCAGTTCCTGCTTGATCAACCCGAGGCACTTGGGGCCTGAAACAAACTTGCTTATGGATGGAGAGTTGAGAAATGTGCCAACAACAGCCACCAGCAAGCTGACGCAAAATTGTCTGGATCCAGTTTCAGCAAAGGGAGTGGACTCTGAAGCCACAGATGCAGCATAAAATTTGGGGGTAGGGGAGCAAGGTGTAGCCACAAAAGGAAACAACTAGAGCAAACAAAGCCTAATCACTTCATGGATAGTTCTGGCACTGAACATTCTGGAGGATAACTTTAGGTGTTCCCTAAAAGAAACCCTGAAATCTAATTACCATCCTAATTCATAGTTTTCTACTCTTGACAGAATCCCCCCAATGACTGTGGCTCAGTCTCCCCTGACACTTAACTACTTAACTACAGACGCTAATTACTGAATCCCTGTTTTGGACTAGAAGTGTCCATGGAAGGACCGGCCATCAAAGCAGAGCACAAAAGACACATGAACGGACCTCACTGGCCAAGTTAAACATCTGATCTAAGACAGGATACAAAGCTGAATCCCACAGAATGAGGCCAAAACGTTAAAGCGTCCTCTCATCTTTCCATAGCTAAGCACTTACATCACGGTATATTACTACCTAAGCATATGACTAATCATTTGTGGTATCTGGCACACCATATTTTCTGGACAAGAGTGCTCTGGAGTATAAAATGTACTCCACCTAAATTCTGTTTGTATAAGAGGAAAAAACAATGTAATAATCTATTCATTGTAGTAGTTTTTCCTATTCATTTACATAATGTTTATACTAGATGGAAAACAGAACAGGGTTTTGTCGTGTTCATACTGCAATAGTTCAGTGTAGTAGTTCTATTGTTTTCCTACATTCCTGATTTCAATGCCTCTGCTAACTTCAGTTGGAGTCTTATAGTCCATAAACTATATGTTTGTAATCCTGCATTTACACTAGTGAGTGGCAAAGTGACAGGCACCCATTCATTTTCTATGTATGCGCATGTTACTGAGATGCGTTTTCAATAACACTGGCAAGCAACAAAGCGACAGCACAAGTGACATGCAAATTAGGTATATGATAAAGCCAAAAAAAACCCCACCTTGCTTGAATGATTCCCAGAACCAAATCATATTCCATCTGTAGTATGATTTTTTAAAATTGTTTTTTAATTTCCTTACTCAAAACTTTAGTTCCAACATGCAAGTAACTCCTATGAACTGCTTGAATTAAAACAATGGATTAAAAATTTAAAGCCATGCTTTCATCTTGTCCTGTCTTATACGACCCTTCATTAAATATGAACAGAGACGTTATGAAGAAACAAATCTTGGAAGTGATTGCTGGTGTCTCTGGAGAGAGTGTTTGTAGCTAGAACAATTAGCTAATCTGCTAAAAGCTAATACAAAGGCTGGCACCTAACATGTAAACCCAAACAGCCAATTTTCACAATGATTAGTGTGGTATTTAATTTCTGTTTAACTAGCGGTAGAAAAAAAAAAAAAAAGATATAGAGGCAGGCGGTTATGCCCCTGGTGAGTGTATGCAGCTAGTACTGTTTAGCGCCGCTAATCTGCTAACAAAACTAATACAAAGCCTGGTGCACAATGTACATCATATGTTTTAAACTAAAGTAAATTGTATACCATAGCAAATTGTGTAGGCTATATATTTTGGCTACTATCCTTTCTTATCAGAACCAAAAACTTTGGATGGATGATACCCACCCACAAGTGGCAACAATAGTGCTCAGTCCACGCCCATAAATAACACGAGAAAGTAGTGTTTATGCAGGGTAAGGTTTAAGCTTTAGATGTTTGTATGCATACCTGTTTTTCCTACGACACATGCTTTAATAACTAGAAAGTGCTGGCCAAGCATTCGACATCCATCAGTGATGGTCCAGAAAGGAATCAATGGAATCAGGAGCCAACACGGGAATTGATTTCCCCTGTCTGAAATGTGCCTACCTACCTGTTGCTTGGAGACTTTGCTTTAGCGGGATGGAGAAATAAGTTTAATGCCACTTGGTGATGAGGAGCGAGAGAGAGAGAGAGAGAGAGAGAGAGAGAGCGAGAGAGCGCCATTAAGGTAATGTGTTTCTCGCTTCTATTGTCCTTCACCGCTGCATTGGGCTTGACAGCTCAGAGTAACTCACCTACTACACATCTCACCACACTTCTTGAAATTTCTCTTTTACTTCACTTCACAAATGTCCAAAGTTCTGGCTCGGACTACAAGTGATAAAAAGGGCTTGGCAAAGGTGGGGACATGACAAACTAATTACAATATTACATCTGTTCTTATATTATTTACGTTTCAGATTACCAAATAGAAGAGAACGAGATAGAAATAGAAAGAGAGAGAGAGAGAGAGAGAGGGATTACAGCTATAGACGATAGCAGATGGGGCCCCAAACGTAAAAGCAATATTAGAGTTTCCAGATCTCACACCTACATGCTGCTTAAATTACTTTTCTCCATTCTCTCACACGGTTGTTTTTAAAGAAAAATATAATAAGTGTGCTTGTTTTTCATACATCTGTGGAAATTGAACTCCAGATAAGCCAAAGGCTACTCAAAGAAATAGGATTTTGTTTTAAAGCAAGATGTGCCGAAGAACAAGAGACTTCTGCATGTCTGTCTTATTTAAGCACATGGCTGCGCATTCAACAAGCTGATCAAACAGCTCTCACCTCCTGTTTATCACCTCTGCACATGTTGCAGCCCTGGATGAAAGCGGGGCCCGGACTTGTAACCTCATTTAATCTTACGGTGGCACGGCAAATTCAGATTTTGCCTAAACCTGAGAATGTTAATATATATTTAAAAAAAAAAAAAACAGGTTCTTTTCCATTATTTGCTCATTTGGATATTTAAAAAAAAAAAAGTATTTCAGAAATTGTCTGTTTACTCATTTGGACTCTCTTATTTCAATCAAATACTGAGGAACTGATTAATAAGGCTATAATATCGATACTATTGTTGATATCAGTATCATATTTTTATAAAAATGTTAAACTCTGGAAGCTGCTGATTCAGTGTTAAAATTGCCTGCAGAATCTTTAAACCCTGACTCATCTGACATAATTTTTATACTTGCTGTCCGTTAAATAATGTACTACATTTGTATACTATATGATGCATATACTGTATCATATCATGTATTGAGTTATAGTAATATGATATTTTTGTCAAATCACCCATCCCGAATGATTGTCTATACGACATGAAACTACTAGAAACATGCTTTATATAAAACACTACTGTTCATTTTTCAAGAAAATATTTAGAAAGGATCCTGACTAATCCTCAGTCTAGAGGTTTGAGTAGGAGACACATGATTAGAAAAAACAACTTACTGGTAAAATATTACCAATAATTTCACTTAACAAATCTCTTGAAACATGTTATACGTAAAATCGTTTGTCTAATAACAGCGATTGTAAACATCAAAGAAAGAATGTACTTAAAGTACAAGGTACATTATGATCACTGTTGCTCTAACAATGGTGAGTCAAAGCATCCCTTGGACCACAAAAATACCGAATGCTATAGAAATCATTAGAAAGAAGAGCCAAACTTCCAAACCGAACCTATGCTACCGGCACTGTTTTATAATGGTTTCACCACACCAATGCACTTCTGCTTCTAATTTTATAAAAGCCATAGCCTCAAGCTCAGAGAAAATGAAAACTTCTGAACTACTCCATCATTTGCAGCTTGTATCTGCCTCCCATCAACCCTCGCCTTGTGGTGCTTTACTTTTATATTCGTTTTATGTCTCTTCATATAATTTCCTCTGACATTTCCTTCATACCGGGTCTCCGCATCCTTCACCCTCCACTTGCTTGTTCTCAGGTCGGCAGCTTTCCCTGTAGCTCACGGCAGCTCTAATGAATGGACAAACTTAGACATATTACACAGTGAACGTAATTAATTGTGACGGCTTGCTCAGAATCAGCACCTTGGAGCCAGAATTACTTCAGTCGATTCAAACGTATATCTTTTCTTGTCTTCTCCTGAAATTTCCAACTCCTCCAGGTCAAACCCGCATCTTCCCGGTTCAAAGAAGATTACAGAGATGGAAAGTTTAGTCTCAGAGAAACAAACCAATGTCTCAGATAATAACTGAGATTTCTCTAAAAGATGGGAATCGCCTGCTTTATTACGCCGTTAATCTTTTGTAGACGGTTTATAAATTCATGAGGTCGTTTCTTCTTCTTCGTTTCAGACGATCCAGTTGAAGGCCGAAAAGATGATGAACTCAGATCCCCTTATTAAACTGATATCTTTGACGCATTCGAGAGAGCGTCATTATGTATTTAAAGAGTCATCTGAGTCCTTTATTTGCCAAAATGGACAAATGGACATATAAAAGAAAATTATTCCTGCTGTGAAAGGAATGGACTCGCTCACTTGACAATTAACACTTTAATTAAAAGGCGATAGAGCAGAACTGGGCTGGACATGGGCAGTTATTACAGCAGATAAAGATAAATGGACCATGGCATGCCTGTCATTCGCCACAGATTCTGAAATCAAATATGTTGCATGAAGCAAGCAACCTGCTAAATCTCAATACAAGCCAACGCTTAATGCTGCCAAGCTGTGCATGATGCATGACAGATCGTATTCGTATTATTTATTAGTAATCCTTCAGTTCGTCAAATAAAAGGAGCTCAGTGAATACAAAACACTAGGAATTAATTTTAATCATTTTAATTCATCTTCAGAGCAGAAAACTTCAAAAGCAATTTCATTTTTAGTGTACACTCTATAGCCAAAAGTTTGTGGACACCTCACCATCACACCCATATGTGCTTGTTGAATATCTCATTCCAGATTTCATCCCCCTTTGCTGCTCCACTCTTCTGGGAAGGCTTTCTACTAGATTCTGGAGCATGGGTGGGTATGCTGGAGATTTGTGCTCATTCAGCCACAAGAGCATTACTGAGGTAAGGCACTGATGTTGAGCGAGGAGGCCGGGTGCGCAGTCAGCGTCCCAGTACATCTTAAAAATTTTCAGTGGGGTTGAGGTCAGGGTTCTGTGCAGGACACTCAAGGTCGTCCACTACAACCTTGTCTCCAAACCATGTCTTCATGGAACTCACTTTATGCACAGGGGCACTGTCATGCTGGAACAGGTTTGGGCCTCTTGGTTCCAGTGAAG
>JAOTRR010000022.1:5717736-5734890 GCA_028570945.1 Gogo arcuatus
GGGG
The DNA here is from genome assembly GCA_028570945.1 of Gogo arcuatus. Classification (NCBI taxonomy): domain Eukaryota; kingdom Metazoa; phylum Chordata; class Actinopteri; order Siluriformes; family Anchariidae; genus Gogo; species Gogo arcuatus. The sequence goes on from JAOTRR010000022.1 coordinate 5,717,741, forward strand.
GGGGTGAAAGAAAGTGAGAGACATAAGCCCCCTTTACAAAGCCTGTTCAAGGTGGGAGACATTGCTCCTTTATTCCATCTCGCTGTTCTGTGTAAAAGGTCCGAATACAGAATGGGAGGTCAATTTTGTTCCACCTCCAAGTTGGAACCATTGGTAGTAACAGAGCTGGGATCAATGCCTGTGTAAAAGGGACAGCCGGCATGGCGGGACAAGGGTGTGACGTTTTCAACATTCTTCTTTCTGAGACTAGCACGATTTCAAACCTCTCCATATACGCCATAAGGTCTTTGCGCCTTTCTGCCTCAAATCGCTTCCCACTTCTTTTCAATTTCTCTTCCAACATATTTCTGATTGCACAAAAACGATGCTCAGCAACATTGCTTGTGTTCGAAGAGAGGTATACATGTACACAGCTAGCAAAAGCACCTCAACACTCAGTTCACCCATGTTATTGTTTTGAAAGCAACGCCGGTATACACAGGGTATTCATATTTCCAATGCGTAGCATGTTATACGTCACACTAGATGCCCAGGCTCCGTTACGTTACACGTCACGTCTCTGGTTCCGTAACACCAGCATGCTATTAGCCCTTTCCACCAAAGTAGTCACCGCCTAATCTAGAACCGGTTCCACACATTTCGACCAAAAAAAGACTGGTGCCGGAGCCGAAAAGCTGGCACCAGCACAGCACCACAGAATTGCTGGTCCCAAAATTGGAACCACTGACGTCAGTGGCTATTGGAGGAGCTACCGCAAGAAATTCGACGCTATTTTGATAAACCCATGACATGAGGCTTCTCGAAAGCAGCGAAAAGTCGAGCCAGCAGTAGTTTGTGCTGTGGGAGAGACGAGATCACGTTCTTTCTGTGATTTCTGTTCCTTCATAAACTGCTTTGTGTGTGTGTGCTTATTTTTCTCCTCTCTACACCACAGGACAGTTTCAGCTCAGTGCCACAGACCGTGTCTTTGGCTTATACTAGTGTGATGGTTTCGGTTGCAAAGTGGCGACTATTAATGGCGGACAGAGTCAAGCAGAGAGTGGCAGAGTGCAATGGGAAGTCCCGCACACGTGACTCATTCGCACTTCACCAGTCAGAAACAGATACACACAGGCTACCATATCAAGATGGGAGACTTTTTTCCACAAATTTTACCCACTGATTTTACCAAGGTAACATTTCAACAGAAACAACCCCAACTTCCGCTATGTACTGTCTGGTTCTCAAGCCTGTTGAAATGGGGGCCGGTTCTCAAAAGGCACCAAGGCAGAACTGGCTCTGCACCAGCACAGGCACCCGCACGGTTTTATGCCAGCCTTGTTTGGTTCAATGTAAACAACCAAAGCCGGGACACTGAGGGGTCGTCTTAACGGCAATATTGCGGGATCTCAGCGTAAAAGGGGCTATAGACAAAGAGAGAGAGAGACAAAGAGAGACAGTGAGACAAAGAAAGACATATGAACTGAACTGTATGAGTCAATATAAGAGATTCTGTGAGCTCTAAAGGTTTTTGGTGATGTAAATGTAATCGCAGCTCACAGTAACATCTGGAGTGATAGTCAATGAACCTCGGAGAAAACGCACTCAGGATTTTCAAGAATGACATAAAACCAAACACTGTATCTGATTTCTGAGTAAAACTGAGGGTAAATCTAAGGGGAAGGCTGAATATTGACACTGGCTGACTGAGTTGGAGCTGCGTAAGTGTTCAGGATGTGTGATGACTAAAAGGCTCCAGTATGCACTCTTACATCTTATCATTCTTATATTCCCACTCGACTGTACTCTTAATCCCAGCCCTCTTCCATCACCTCTTCCTCATTCCCTCTTAGTGTTATCATTTCTGTCATCCCCTACTGAAAGTGGAGGAGATACATTGAGATGGATGAAGAATACCGAAGGCTGGCTTTTTTCTCTACAGAACACTCCAGTTAGTGAATTTAAAAGCAGGATGGAGAAGGGAGGCACTGCAAAGGGAACAAAAAGGCCTTTTTCCACTGACAAGGTGGCAGTGCTGTTGTCAGGTCAGGTGACTAATCCTGAACAGTTCCAAGCTTTTGTACATCAAAAGAGCTGTGGGTTAGTTCTAGCATCAAGACCAAGAGATCTGGAACCAAGAACCAGTGGCATTAAGGAGGCTTGGGGCGGGTCATTTGGTCACTATGACAACTCAACATATTTCATGACCACCGTTAAAATAAGATTAGAACAGTATGATTAGGTAAAAAAAATTTAAGCTAAATCTGTCAACTGCAATGAGCTAAATGGGGCTCTATTTTTTAATCCTAACACTAAGGAAACAGAAGTTCGGCCTGCCTTGGGAGGAAACCCACACATTTGATTACATAATTGTTTGGCAGTGGGCTGGTTTATAAAAAGGTTCACTGGTTTCCTGAACCAGTTCATGCTCTAGCCCCAGCACTGGGAACATGTCAGTGGAAAACAGTGTCAGTATGTCAGTGGTAACAGTATACCAGTATACCATCCTTGCTGTAAAAAGGCGGCACAAGACCCGCCCGTTAAAACACGACGGTATCCTTCCTGCTGCATTTCTTTATACTCGTGTCCATTTCCTTACATTTTCCCAACTGATCCAGAATCCCTCCACTGGATTTAAAACACTGATGCTGCCAAAAATGTCACAGCCATCCATGGCTGGGAGCCCAAGGGAGCAAACTTGGCCATGTTCTCTGGGTGGGTGGGATGATATACCCTCTCACCAGTCAATCAGTGTGATACTAACTAATCCCAGACATGTGTGAGCTCATGTATGCAGAGGAAGGCTAGGACATGCTTCCTAAGACACACTTGAAGCAGTGGTTGGCTCCAAGTGTCTCTGTGGAAGCATGTCCTAGCCTTCATTCTACCCAGTTGGTAGCTGCCATGTGACAGGGGGCAGCCAGCTAGAGGGTGGAAACTGGCAAATGACCAAATTCCCAAGAAAATGAGACACACTGATTCTTGCCAAAAACAGACCCCAACCTACCTGGAGGCACTTATCAAACCCTGCTCTGCACCACATTCCATTCAAGTCTCAACTTGACTTGACCCCCCATACCTTAAGATATAAGGAAGACTTGCGTCAAGACTTTCTCCCAATTTGGTCTTTTTCCAATTCCAACTCTCTAACATCTATCACACAAATTTTACCAAACAGGGAGGGTGAAGGCTAGCATGTGCTTCTTCTTAGACACCATTTACTGCTGCTTGGTGGAAAGCGCTACCTGCCTTCTTCTGCATGCACAGAACTCACAGAAGCCCACGATTGGCTCGTGTCACTCCGATTGGCAGGGGAGAGAGAATAACGGCATCCTTCTTGGACTCCCAGTCACAGATGGCTGTGGCATCTTCAGGATTCAAGCTCGTAATCTCTCGACAATAAGGTGCCACTCTGGAACCCGTACTAAGTCCACGCTAACAGGGTTTTAGCTTGATAGCATTCCTCAGACCCTGATAATTTTTTTTACTAGCATAAGAATATGTTTTTGATGGAGACTATAAAGCAGTTCTGGAAGTCGCTCGGGATAAGAGTGTCTGCCAAATGCTGTAAAAGTGTAAACTCGTACCTTGTAAACTTTATTTAAAATAATAATCTTCAGCAGTATTATGATCATGCAGCCTGCAGTTGCTGAGCAAAGTGTTTGTATGGTAATGAGACTCATTACACCAGCATGGGGAACAAAATTAAACACAAATATGTTGTTTATCCACAGTCTCGCTGCCGTATGTCACTTTTGTAAGTGAACTGTGTTGGAATTGATTGTCCCCCAGCACCACACACTATTTACATAGTTGCATACATGAACATTGGTTTTGGTAACGCTTTATAAATGCAAGCAGTTTGGCTTACATGTAAGGATCCTTATGCTATGGTCCGGTGTGAACTTTAGGTAACACATGAACTCCAGAACACTCGAGTACAGATAGTGCAGTTTTTCCACCTTACAGGCAAACAGAGATGCTCTCTCTCTCTCTCTCTCTCTCTCTCTCTCTCTCTCTCTCTCTCTCTCTCTCAATCACTGCTTGCCCTGGGGAAGCCAGTGACCCAGAACAAATGACAGAACAATTTGTCCAATTAAGCCTCATACCTAATTACATATGAAGGGCAGACACGAGCAGGCATGAATGGCTTTGGCGAGTGGCATGTGAATGTGACGTGAAACCTTCCTGAATGAGCAGAGAGAGACAATGCTGAGTATACAGAATACAATACATTCATTCAGCATGAGATTTGGGACTGGGCCTCAGTCTCATACCAGTTACACCACAGCAATAAAAGTCACAATCATTATGTGGCTCAGGATTCCTAATGGCCTTTGGTTAAGTACCAGTGTCCTCCAGCCTATAGTGAGAGTTCTCCAACAGACCCCTCACACTAACTGTAACAAAATATAACAGCAGCACTTGTCCAGTTTCTTCTTTCCCCCCTATTTCTCCCTTTCCCTCTCATTACACTTGAGCATGTCATTACATTCAGTAGCTCCATTAAACATGGTAGTGTTGAGAGGCTCATTGACCACTGAGCCACACTAAAGGGAAATTAAAGACAAGTTTGTGTGCAGGATCATAAATATATCCCATGTCCTGGTAAAATGCGTGTATAAATATATTCTGCCTGGTACATGCAACTGCGCGCGCACACACACACACACCCACCAGAAGCATTATTAGGAAAACAAAACCATGTTTGTGATTATTTCTGTCTGAGATACTATTCCATTGAATAGCATTATATAACATGCTTTAAATGTGTTTTCTGCAACACTCAAAGTACACAAATGATCTATAAACATACAGTACATTCATTCAAATTAACTCAAACTCAAATTCATTCGCTTTATCCGTAGCCTATCCCAGGAACACCGGTAATGAAATGGGAATGCAACTTGAACGAGACGCCAGTCCATCGCAAGACTCCATGCCCACACACGTTCACACCTATAGGCAACCTATAGTCACGAATTGCCCTACCAGCATGTTTTTTTGGAAGGCTGGGAGAGAACTTGTGAAACTCCACACGGACCTCTGGATCAAAATGGTGACCCTGGAGTTGTGAGGCGGTAATGCTAACAGCTGCACCAACGTTCCGCTCTATGAATATACATCAATATGCAAATTGGAAGCACCCCACATGTCCTGCAGCTAACCCAACCCCCAACCCTTCCCCCAATTACTCTGGTTACACTATGCTATATGTCATAGTATCAGACTCTGAACCTCCCAGAGTGACACATTAATCCAAATCTGGTAAAAATCTGAACATTTTTACCAGAGAACAATTCAGTTGACTGGTGTTAATAACCTGTTGTTGATTATTTTTCTATAACAGGACGCCATTGTATATTCTTATTACTATCATCTATTCTCATGGCCATATGCACACACACACCCACATACAGTCAGTCTCAAGAGACTGGGTGCTGTGTGAGCTTATGAACTGTGGTGATCAGTGGGCTAATGAAGCTTCACTGTCTGCTCACTTCTCTGTTAATCCTACACCAAACAAGTAAACACCAAGTCGATACACTGCTGACAAAATACCAACCACCATGTGATTAAACTCTGTCAACATCACAAAACACACAAATGTGCCTTTTGCTAATGCTATAAAAAGTGACTTAGTGGCCTGCTGTTTGCAAGTTAAACCATCAATAGTGCTACAGAATCATTTGCAAGAACTGCACCTGAACTTGTCCCCTAGAAGCCATTTCACAGCACAAGCAACACCAAATGGAGTGGAACTTCATTTCCATCTTTCATCTGGCCTCCGCCCGTCGTTTTAGAGTTCTCCAGTGGGCCTGATGCAGGAGAAGAAGCTCCTTAAAGCAGGTCAGTCATGTGAGCTGAGAGCGTTTGGGACTGGAGCTGCCTGGCTGTAAAAATGCATCATTCCCGGTCTTCTGGAGTTGAAGAGTTCCCGGAGCACATGGCTGCCCTAAACACAGCAGGATTTTGTGACTGCTGTGCTCATCAGGTGAAACCAAGCAACCTGGGTTCCACAGGATGCGGGCTAGCAAACTTTGTGGAACCTTCAATCAAACTTCTAAGCCTTTAAGTCCTTTATCAAGACAGACATGAAGAAACAGGAAATTTAGGGCCCAACCATTAAGCTGACAAAATGCAAGGTTGTAAAGAAGTTTAATGTGATGTATACAATGTTTTATTGTTCTCAGTGGAGGCTGGGAACGTGTCCGACTGCTATGCCTGGTCACACACGATTCCCAAATCCTCAAACTGAAGCTTCTGAGCATCTCTGCAACAACGGAGCAATCGATTTTTAACGTGCATTTATTTGACGCACCAAATCACATGCTGCCATCGATTTCTGCTTGATAGCTGTGGTGGAAGCAATGCTTTTGTTTCTTCAAAGAAACAAAATGGCCTTCTGTTCAGTGCCATGCAACTATGAGTCATTACTCTACTACAGGATGTAAGGATCATTCTCCCTCCTCTTTCCTCCTTTCTCTCACCGCTCCATTCTGGGTGTCTAATCCAATCAGCATTAAAATGATGGACTTAACACTGCATCACATCCAATAAAAGGTTACGTTCTAGCCAACGTGCCAAATCTGGCACTAACAGGAACACAAACTTCCAATGCATGATGTGTACTGAGCCATCATGGATGCATAAAGATGTTCATGTTCAGAGACCTGTATGACACCATCGAGTGAAATCCTGTCTCATTTCTCACATGACGGACACGATGCTGGCGTAAAATGCATAGTTCACGCATGAATATTTGATGCAAGTGTGTGCTTTTAGGCTCAAATCAGTGCCAACATGGCAAGAGTGCGAGGCACTATAATCCATGGGGAAGAAAGACAGCAACAGAGGCCACCGCTTTTGTTACACCTGTCACACTTCCTGTATGGTAAGAACCATCCAATCTCCTACCTCATAGTCTCCAATTCATCACAGGACAGCCTAGCACTCTCTAGTGCTATCTGCCCTCTTCCGCATACATGAGCTCACAGATGCCCCTGACTAGCAAGTGATGCAGTCATTGACAGGGAAGAGAGAGCATGGCATCCCTTCCACCCAGACAGCATGGCTAATTTTGCTTTCTTGGCCCCTGGCCACGAATGGCTGTGGCATCATCAGGATTCGAATGTGATCTCCTAACAGTCTCTCAATATTTCCAGTTTTTCAGGTTGTGCTTGCTGAACTTAGCAAGGAACCCAAAAAAGCCTGCATACTGCCAGGCTCATGTGACAGGAACAGGGCTTTATAGTGCATTTATGCTGGACAGTGCTGTACGATGCGGTGTAGTAACAAATCTGCAGATCCCATATTTTGTCTATACTTCTAAGGATGCTGTAATTGCACTTTTTATATCAGAGCAGATTCTTCATAGTAGGCTAAGCAAGTTGACAGTCTCTGGCCTAAAAGATGAGGGAGCTGCCTTGTCCTACAAGCAAACAGGAAGCCAAAAAGTGACCCCTAAGACATCTCAGAATTTTTGGTTAAAGATGTCGAGGAGTCACTGAGAAGACACTGGAGCTCTTCTGGAGCGATGATTTGGCAAGTGTCCTGGGCACTGCAGCATAGAGGTGTCAACGTGTCAGGTCAAAGGACAAGCCCAGGCGTCAGACGGTGTCTGCAGGCATGGCATGTCAGAACTGTTTGATAATGACTGGCTGCTAGAGATGACAGGTCTGATATAATGACCTGGAGAAGACATGATTGCTTGTCGCAAAAATAAGGATGCTTGAATAAATGAGGTTCAGCTGCACCACTGAACAACCTAAAAGACCATAGCGCCATTTTGCAATTCACCTTTTTCTTAATTATTAAATGACATTATATGATTAACAATATACAGTCTCAGCAGTCTACATCTCAAAGCACATTATCTCCGCATTGTCATGTTGTAAAGGTTAATGATAATGAAATCAGCTCGTGTCTGATGTGTTTCTACAGGGCAGGACCTCTACTAGGCAGGAGTACATAATATGGAGACCGCTGCTGCTGCTCTTGGCCTGGAGTTAATGAACACAATGCCTAATAATAATCAGTCAAACGAGCATGCACAGCAGGTAAACACGTCTGCTCCACTCAAACTTATGGCACACGGAAAGGATCATTAGCCCTCCACACCACTTCCACAATTATAGTGTAACACAAACAGCATGACAGCAAGAGCAGAAAGGGAAGCAAAGAAGAGATATTTTTAAAAAGCTACTGGAGCAAAAATCTGCTGTCAGCAACATGACGATGACACTGTGAGTCAGTCTTACGGTGACGTGCTTCTTATGTTTATTATTCTTCGATAACAGTTCCCTAATCACCACTTTCAATCCTTTTTTATCTACATCTAACAAAGTAGCTTTTCCATTCTAGACACATTGTGCTGCATATATACTAGACAGACAACCACAGTAAAAACGTATGGATTTAGAAAGAAAAGAAAGGAAACGAGAAGAGAAGAGACAGAAGAGAAGATGAAAGAAGAGAAAAAAAAGAAAAGACTAAAGAGAACAAAGCATTTAAATAATATATAAAATTAAGCATTTCTATTTTATTATATTAAATTTGTATCAGTGTACAGTAATGTAGACATATCTTTTTTATTCTCTTATTATTGTTAATTTTGCTTTTTATACTCTGCATTATTGTATTGTATTATTTTTCTCTATTTTTAAATTTAATAAAGCAAATGTAGATTATTTCATTTAGAGTAAAACATCATGCCAGTGTTTAAGATAATGGGGAGAGAGAGAGAGAGAGAGAGAGAGAGAGAGGGCGAGCTTCTGTTTTGTTATTTAATGAGCCTCACTGGAGGCTGTTCTCCTCAGCTCTGTGCAGTCAGAGCAGCATCTGCAAACAGAGCTCCCACAGCTTCACTTCCTCGCAGTGTGTCCGGTCAGAGGAAGCCTGGGGTTTTAGGGTGAAGGTGAGGAAGACAAGAAGACTGGCCTCTGGTCATAGACAGAGCTCACAGGAGGGGAACAGAGACAGCTTTAAAATAAAAACTGTGATCAACATAAAGGCAGCAGAAAGACAAACGTGTAAGATGGGAGCGAGTTTGTTGACCTGAGGCCTTCATTAAATCAGAAATCCCAGGAAGGGAGAGAGAGAGAGAGAGAGCAAGGGAGAGGGGGGGGGAGAGAGAGTGCAAGGGAGAGAGAGCACGCGCAAGGGAGAGAGAGAGGGAGAGGGGGAGAGAGAGAGAGAGAGAAAGAGCACAAGGGAGAGGGAGAGAGAGAGAGAGAGAGGGAAGGAGGGTGGACAGCACTGGGCCTCAGGGGACAGCTGTGAAAGGAGGGATGGAACAGAGAAAGCCAAGACGCACTTTACCGAGGTCAGACTGGTTCAGGACAAACTGGAAGAAGGGAACACACAAACATGTCACTTTGGGTTTCTTTCCTTAAACACATCCGGCCTCACTGTTTCAACATGACTATAACATGAATATAATCTGACCTTTGAAACACTTTCATTTGGATGAACAGGTGATGCAAAAAGGGGAAGTGAGAGCTAGAAATTAACTGCCAGCGTAGTGTGTGTGTGTGTATGTGTGTGTGTGGATTCAGACTTATTTGAAGGGCATACTGTCTGATACTAGTGTTTAGTGGCTAAATCTGTAGCATATTGTGTGTCATTGGGAAGGTCTGCGCCGAACAGATCCCTCCGTCACAGCCCACTTCCTGTGAGAGCGATGAGCAGTGAGGAGAGGGTTCAGCTGGGTGGATGGATGGATGGATGGATGGATGGATGGGGGGAGGAGGGTTTCAGCCTGTCAGCATCTGATAAATGATCACATGCTGAATATCTCCATTAAATCTGCCGCGAGCAGGAACACGGGCTGCCTAAAGCCTCGCTATTAGCATTACGATTTACAGCTGACTGCTCAGCTCCCACAAAGACAGAGCCCATTCACCCTAGATTAGGGCAAATTGGGCAAATCTGATAACTGAGGAGCTGTAAATGTTTCAATTGTGCTAGTTTTCAGCCAGAGGGCCCCGAGTTTGGGGGTCGCCCAGCAGCTTTAGCCAACAGCCCCAATGACTCGACTGCTTTTGAGGAGGAGGACACGCTTTATATTAAGGGTCTCTAATACCTGTGTAGATCCAAGACATTATATAGATACATTTATTGCAACTATGGAGGAGGTTCCGCAGTAGGATCGAGTGATATTGATTGGACGGTGATGCTGTCGGATAAAGTGCAGTAAACATGCAATTGTCTAAACGGCTGACGTTTTCTCCGTTCTTCTAACGATCATCATAACATTATTGTTAACATGTTCGATTTGACACATCGTTGTAGGCCTGTTTAATCTTTTTCCCTTTCAAAAAAAAGAAAATTGTCCATTTTTGGCTGAAAGTTTCGGTGGCATCCCCGAATAAATATAGCCAAGTGATATTTAATATATGCATTTCTAATGTTAGCCAAGTTGAACATAGTGTACATTGATAGATTTTTATTTCATTTTAATGAACTCATTTACTGTGACAGAATGCCAGAGCACCCCACGTGTTCAGTCGAGAGCACGCGAAAGGAGGAGAAAGGGGGTGTGGCTTCCAGGAGGTGTCAGTTAACATCAGTGAGTTCGAAATAGCTACGCAGATCAAGTAAAAGTCTGGCGTATTTTTGAGCGATAACTCATACTAGCGTACTCTGATGTTAAATTACGGAGCTCCTACGCAACTGCGTAAAGATTTTCAGGTGTGGTAATACTCTACTTGGAGTAAACGTCATGTGATATTGTGAGTGTAATTTCATGTAGGAACGATAAAGTCTTACAGCACACAGTCTTATGTACCATTAACTTTGATATAATTCCTGTATAATATTCGTATTCCAACATGTAAACCCACTGAAATCTGTAATTTGGATTCATTTCCACAAATCAACTACACAGAGGTTATGTCTACTATACAGAATTACATATTAAAGTAAGTGGACGATGTGTAGTTAGTATGCAAACAGTCACAATACAGAAAAAAAAAAATCTTACTGGAAAACCAGCAGTTCATACAAATGTTGAAACTTTTTCAAACAGTTCCTTTTATTTATGCAAATGAGGCTGTGTCATAATGGCACAGGAAACAAGCTTTTCAGGGACAAATGACTTGACATGACCGTGCCAACTGGGCGGAGTTTCTTCAAAGTAGCTAAGTTTCAAATAACGTTTCAGTTGATATTTTCATTACAACAGTTTACAAGACAGTAGAGTTGATGCAAAAATCTGAAAAATGATTAACGTGAGACAAAGAAGGGCTTCATGGACTGATGAGTCAGAGAAATGTCGATGAACATCTGTGTGCTCTAAGGCAACAGGCTTGCACATGACCTGTACGCTTAATCAGCTGGTGTGCAGCACCGACACCTGACACTTTCTAAAAAAAAAAAAAAAAAAAAATCAATGCATTTTTAGCAGAAAGGCATGAAAAAGGCTATATTTTTTCCTCGAACCGCAATGGGAAAACAAACCTCCAGGCATTTCAAACACAAGTCAATAGTAACAGTGCTGCTGAAAAACAAGCTTGGGTTTCTGTTTTTTTTTTAATTTGACTTTGAATACATTTGTGTCATCTACAAATCACAAAAGACTCTTCTTCTAAGCGTGATCTCTAGAGCTTTTACAGAAAGGAAACATGCCTGAGGTTTTGAGGGTGAACGTGAGCACGTATGTATGTGTGTATATCTTTCATACTCTATGAATAGAAAGCAGGGGGTTTTTGGAGGACACATGATAAAGCTGATTTCTTTTCCTAGCCTGAAACAGAAAAACCAAGGCATTCTCTTCAAGGCTGCCATTTCCATTCAAATGAAATTAGGCTTGCAGTGAGTGACATTTGGAGAGATTAGCCATTAAAACTGCTGCAGCAGCAACAGCAGCCCCAGCAGAGATAATACACGCATCTCCAGAGTGCTGCCTCACAGGAACACACAGCACAGAGAGCGAGCGAGTACCAAGCATACAACGCTAAAGCAAGGCAAAACAAGGTAGAAGAGCTTCTTTAGTCTTGTTAAACAAGGCAAAAAAGCTCTCAGGGTCTTGTTGCATCACTTCATTTGTTTCCCATTCATCAATATCAGAGACAGGAAGTGGTATCTATGAGGTGAATAGTGGAGAAATGTGATGGCTAAATGTCATTGTGGTAATGAATAAGATGTACATTCCAAAGAGGATGTTACCATCAATCTTGGCGAGCGCTGCTATGAAAATTTTCTTGCCAATATCCGTCAGCCACCAGCTGCTGACATCTGTCCCACACCCTCCATCAAAACCTCACTTCAAAGTCATTCTTTCAAAAGAAATACAAACAGGACCATGATTCAGAAAGTGTTGGTTTGGGTGGAGGCTTTTGTTCCTTGCAAACAGTGAAATAAATAATAAATCAGGCTTAAAGGCATTAAAATCACCAAACTGTACTGAAATCTAGACCCTGGTCAAATGTAACATTTGAAAATGGCATTAAATGTCCTCAATTCCATAAAAATCCACAGTTCTCAATCAGGATGGTTACTAAGGATGAGTCTATATTTTCAAAAATTTGATATTCAATAAACACCTTCAGGAGCAAGACCATGTTGCGGTGAATGGGGCTTGTGTACTTTGGAACATGTCAAGGCTACCCTTCAGATCTGAGGACGGAGATCAGACCAATCCTAAAGTCCACCTTTAAAGACCGATCCCAAAAAGGTTAAGTGTACCTTTTCTGGATTAGCGATAAGGGGACCCACCAGTGGAGCCAGGCATGGGGGTAGTGTCCCTCTTGCAGGTGACTCAAGTGGAAGCCATGGCCTAATGGTTAGAGAAGCAGCTTTGGGACCAAAAGGTTACCGATTTGATTCCCTGGACCAGCAGGAATGGCTGAAATGCCCTTGAGCCAGGCTGCTCTGGGTATGTTGTACGTCGCTCTGGATAAGAGCGTCTGCTAAATGCCATTAATGTAACGTAATGTAAGTGTCTGTCCAAAATGACAACCCACCTTGATGGTGGGTTGCGAGTTTGAATGCCAATTGTGTGGCAGGCATGTGATCTTATTCGGTCTAGACTATTGCCATCAAATGACGCCAAATGATTTCCTGCTGGTTATGGGAGTTTTGCTCTTGATTAATAACAGCTCACCAAGTGCCACAACTGAAAAAGTGTTCGCCTGACTATTGGGAGATTGCGAGTTTGAATCCCGAAGACGCCACAGCCATCCATGGCCAGGAGCCAAGAATGCAAAATTTGCCGTGTTCTCTGGGCAGATGGGATATTCTTACTCTCTCTCCCTTGTCAATCAGTGTGACACTGGCCAATCGTGGAGATCGCTGAGTTCATGTATGTGGAAGGGGGCAGATTGCACTTTTCTCTGAGTAGCAGTCTGAAAAGATGCTTTTGGCTGACTTCATGTGTCTCAGAACAAGCATGTGCTTGCCTCGCCCTCCCCAGCTGGAAGCTGTTGCGTGATGGGAAGAGTTAGCTAGAGCTAATCAGCTTCGCCAGTCAACAGACAGTGTATTGTTCTGGATGCATTTCTAAGGACCACCCTTGTCGGTGTATCATGGCGTATCTGGCTCATTGCTCACATGTCACAGTGCAGTGTATTTATCCCAGGGTCACTATAAATGTGTAAATGATTGGGTTTTGAGCATGACTACAAACACTTGTTGCCATGTCTCATACAATGGTTTGACTCAGTGGTTAAGCTGAGCACCAAACAGGGTCACTTTGATCAAACTTTAATTACAGCCGCAAAGAGTAAATAGTTGGATCGCTCCCTCTCCATAGGCAAATGGTGGCTTACCTGGTGCGAAGAGATTTTGAAGCCCCTCACCTGTATACAGTCAGCTATGTTTAGAACTTGGCTAGTAAAACATTCCACATGTTAACTCACTGACTTGCAAAGATTTTGTGAACTTAAACCAAGTTTATTAAATGAATGTGGAATTCACATACTGCACTGGATAAAGGTTTAACGCTTTGTGACGGAGGTGTCGTTTTGAATATTATTCACACCTTTGTGTAAAATCTGAAAAGTATTTCTGCCTGTAATGCTTTTGTACTGAGAGTACTGCTATGAAGACAGCTCTTCACAGACTCCAGCCTTCCTCCACACAGGGGAGCTCAGTGCCTCTCCGACCCCATCCAGGGTTGACCTTCAGCAGGAAGCCTGAGCCCGCAGCCTTGCCTTCTTCCCACGAGGAGCCTGCAGCTTATGGAGCATTAGCAAAGGAGACGTAGCAGCTGCTATCGAACTGCATAATAAATGATTCTGACTTGGAGCCAGCATTAATGTTTGCACACACAGAACTGTGTTTTGGGTTAAAGAACGAGCACAGGGCCTGACAAAGCACAAATCCACACTTGCAGGGCTGGGAACGTAAGGGAGGATAGCAGTAAAGCGTTCGAAGGCAGCGCTGCAGTTCGTTCAACACAACTCTTACAAATCCATCACAAAGAGAGCTGGCCTTAGTCTCAATTCCAGTTCGACTTCAAAGACGGGGAGCGAAAAAGGGAGTGGACAGGAGCGCACGGAGGACGGCAGAAAACTTTCTTTACCTTTCTGTTGCCTCAGGCTACAAAAATCTCATTACTCACTTTCTGATGCGTCTCCCTGCCAGAGCCGAAAGAAAATGACGGCTGCTTTTACATCAAAGTGCCGAGCAATGGGAAGGAAGCTGTGCCGCTATTCTGCTCTAATAAAAATGGTTAGTGAAGAGGCACGAGCCTTTCATATAGGTCTGTCCGGATTTCACAGCTTTCTCTGATGAGTGCTGGGATGTCAGCCAGCTGCTAATTGTGAGTGAAGAAAGCATCAGGCAGCAACAGCTTCGGGACCTTAGCGGCTGAATTTGGTGTGGAATGTCTTTTTAAAAACAGATTTGTATCGTTAAAGACACATTTCATGCATTTCATCAGTGGTTTATAGGTATTGTGGTCCAGTGCAAATATGTTCCCTGAGAGATTTCTTCTTCTGCTGCTGCTGCTTCTTCTTGCTCACCCCTGAGCCTCCCACAGACACTTGTAGAAAAACAGAGACAAAAAAAGCGGGCCACACACCATCTATACAAAACACGGAATGGCTTCGTCTGCTTAGAAAGAAATGTCTGACAAAGATCCTGTAAATGCATTACTCAAAGCTTTTCTATTCTGTTGTTTTTTGTTCTTATCTTTGACTTCTGGAGCAGCTGGAGCAGGATGCATGAGCTTGAAAAGAAAATTAACCATATTTGTGTGCACATACTTTTGATTCATGCCAAGTGTGCAAGAAAGGGCGAGCAGTAATAACAAAGAAGGGAAGGAGATGAATAAAGAGGGAGGGAGAAAATTAAAAAAACACCAAAGAGAGAGGGGAAAAAAACAGAAAACAGACAGCATTAGAAATGTGGCAAGAGGGCATGAAGGCCTAAAAGGCACTTCATGTGAGGTCTAGATGCAAGGAGTGTGAATCTGCACTCCACAGCGTATGTGAGCTTCAACATTAATAATGCTTCTACATCTCAGAGCCAAACAGACAGCAGAACAATACAAAACTGCTGCAGAACAACAACTTTTGCTTCACTGCACATGTGCGTGAGTTTGCCAGAAACTATATAATGCACTCACTGTGTGCAAAAGGTGACAGATACTGTAGTAAACCCAAGCGCTTTGGAGTAAACCACATTGCCTGACAAACTCCTAACCATACAAAAGCAAGAGAATGACTGGCTTCTGTATGGCACTGGACAGGAAATTCAGCATGTCCTGATGTTGCAATCACTCACCATTAAATAAAAATGCACTCAAAGTTTGATTTGTCTTGGATATTTCAGATAATTCAAGAGACTCATAATGCATGCTGCACAACTCGTATGCTCACCGAGAGAGCTGCGGATGTCGGATGTAACAGAGAACCATTTTAGCCTTGAGCTGAGCCAAAAGCCCTGTTCAGACTGGAGTTTCTTAAGTTTAACATTCTGAATGTCGTGGCCAGAAAAGTGCACAAAAGGTATATGGACAGCTGACCATCACACCCATATGTGATTCTTCCCACGAAGTTGGAAGCACAAAATTCTAGATAATGTCTTGTATGCTCAAGTATTACAGTTCCCTTCACTGGAACTGACTGACTGCACCCCAGAGCCTGACCTCACACACATCCCCACAGCCACACTCCAAAATGCAGTGGGAAGCCTTCCCAGAAGAGTGGAGCTTATTATAACAGCAAGTGGGGCTAAATCTGGAACGAGATGTTCAAACACATACGGGTGTAATGGTCAGGTGTCCACAAACTTTCGGCCATATAGTGTACATCAGATGTGGGTGCAACATCTGAGGCTGAGACCAAAACCCTATTCAGACTGGATTGGTTTTACATACGGAGATGCGATAAAATTATTACATGTGTATTTCTTGGATTTTATTCCCATCAGTTTTAGTACAGACTACGCTTTGACTGATTTCCCTCAGAGATCTTTTGCAAAGTTTGGGATTGGCTATCTTGTAAAAAAATAAAATAAAAATTAAAAAAAAGGATAACATTTATTCGACCTCTAGAGCACGTTCATAATTATTACTGTGAGAGCATTAAGGTAAAAAGTTTTTAATCATGTTGTACACTGTAATAAAAAAAAATACTACTTGCTTAAAAACACTTGTTATTCGTGGAAAATTGTTACACAAACAACATGCGTTAATAAGCCATCTGTTTTCTACACCAAAACAAGAGCAAACAGATGGCGGGCCGTTCCTCTGGCCTTGAACGGAAAACTGCATTCGATGCATTGAGTCAACACAGAGCTGAGTTCAGTGTTCTGGTCAGTGCAGTAAGACAATGGATGGGCAAGTGACAAATACACAGCCATGATCAAATCATCACACCTGATTCTTCTGCAAAGACGCTTTATTTATTTGGCTGAAGCTGCAATCTTCATTTAAAGGGTTATAAGTGTGTAAAGGGGCGGGAACTTTACTCATAGTTTACTCATACTGCACAGATAGTCTTGCTTCACTGTGCATGCATATGTGTGTGTGCGTGCGTGCGAGTGTGTGACTGGTCTCAGATGGCTTGTGCAGGGTTAATGGGCCAAACAGGATCGGAGAGAATCATGTCCTTTTGAACAGCCGTTCAGTCCTGCCTCTGGCTATAGCAACATCTCGAGTGACAGCATCCTCTCTAACACACACACACACACACACACACACACACACACACACACACACACAC
>JAOTRR010000022.1:5734990-5748269 GCA_028570945.1 Gogo arcuatus
CACACACACACACACACACACACACACACACACACACACACACACACACCCCTCCACTTGTAGTTGTCTTTGATCTAGCTCACAGTGAAAAGAAGGGCTCTACTGTCACACATTCCTCTAACGCCAGGGTAATGGAAAGTTCATCTGTGCCCTTGCCACTTTTTCTCACACATGTTCATACACATCAAAAATGATCACTCATTCAATTCAGTTTTATTTGTACAGCATTTTTTTTAATACAGTAAACATCACCACATAGCAGCTGTACAGAAATCTGGATCCCAAATGAACAAGCCAAAGGTGACAACTGCAACGTTCTGTGGACATTAAACCTAACTATAAATGGATAAAATGTACGTTTCTCATTAATAAAGAACAATTCTGCAATCCATGCTATAGTGTACGAGGAATAAAACACTTCAGGGACATGCAGTTATTGGAAAATAATCAATTACCTGATAACTCTAGCTGTCGTTGATTATTTTTCCACAACAGCTTTGCTCTGTTGTGTTCCATTACTTGCTTGCAATAATCAGAATCTTTATCAAACATACAATTCTGCCTTTTTACGCAGTTGGACTGAAATCAGATTCACCGATAAAATAAACACTCGGCAGCATCCTTTGCGTTAATTAAACCATCGAAATCTGTCTGAGACACTGAAAAACTCGATGCAGTGTTTTGGGTGAGCGTGTGATGATTTCGATGTGCAGTTTCCATGATGATAAACTGGCAGCTATAAATTCAATTCATTAGATTCTTAGCTGAAATGCATGTCTAACTAAAGACAAGCGTGTTTTAGCGTTCCTGTTTCCTAACACGACTTCTCTCTCACGCTGTCCGCTTTCCTTTTGAGGCGTGGGCTCTGACAGAAGATCATGCCGGGCAATCAGGTAAAACGAAGGGGAAAGTGGAGTAAGATCAGTGAAGGCTGTAACTCGATTGACTCGGGCTTAATTATTGATCACGTTATTGAACGTAAGAGAGGAAGGGAGCGTAAGTACAGGGCTCTTAGAGCTCCTGTCAATCAGCCACCATACGGACTGAAAGTAAATCCAATCCAACAATTCCTCATTGTTTTAGACTGTATGTGTGTTTTTAAATCATTATTTATCTGATACTAACACGGTAAACTTATCAACAGCAGTCTTTAACTGAAAACTGACCTGATGTTTTGCATGTTTAAAAAACAAAAAACAAAACATAATTTAATTGAAAACAGGTTTAAAATTTAATTTACCTGGAAAAAAAAAAAACTAGTCAACTTTTTCAGTAAACAAAGTAGCAAGTCAAATTTAGTTTAGTTGGGTAAAAATTAAACAAATAAAAAAGGTCAAATTTATTTTAATTCAGATATAAACAAACAAAAAAACCGACTTTAATTTAATTGGGATAACCAAAAAAAGACAAATTTAATTCAATTGGGGAATAAACAAACCAAACAAACAAGCCAAATTTAATATAATTTAAAAAAAGACAAGAACTGATTAAAAAAAAATAAATTTAATTGAACTAGGGGAAACAACAAACAATTTAAATTTAATTTAACTGGAATTCAGAAAAACAAATGCAGATTAATTTAATTGGAAGAAAAAACTATAAAAACAAATCAAATTTAATTGGGGAAAAAACCAAAAAGTTACATTTCATTTAAACGGGGAAGAAATCAAATTTCCTTTAATAAAAAAACCCAATACATTAAATTTAACTTACTTAAAAAGAATAAAACTATTCAAATTTAATTATTTGAGCAAAAAAAAACAACAAGTCAAATGTAATTAATTGAGGAACAAAATCCAAGTTAATTTAATCGAGGGAAGAAAACAGACTAACAAACGTGCATAAGGACTGAGGAACACATTTGCCGGCGGTGTTAACGGCAGAAACGAACATGCGCACGCACTCTAGCCACACTGCTGCAGGAGGAAGTGAGCGAGCAGAGCATTATGGGATATCAGTGGTCCTCCAGGTCAGAGCTCCTCTCCTGGACGAACACAGTCACTACAGAGGAACAGCGGGTGGCTCTTATTGCTGCCCGGCAGGGGGACGAGCAGCGGGTGAGAAACGAACAGAATAAGAGGAGAGAGGGTTACAGTTTAGCGGTCTCAGTGGGAGAGCTGAGCAACACCTGGCAGGGCATCTTCCCACACACACACACACACACACACACACACACGTAAAGTGATGAGAGAGTGAAAGAGAAAGAGAGTGTGAAAGGGCCTGTGCTGTATACTTTATCATCCGTCTGCTATTATATCAAGCGATGCAGAGCAAACAGCAGGTATAAAAGAGAAGCTGGAAAATCTGCGACAGGTTTTAAGAGTCGTGTATTAAAATGGACAATAAGTTCTTTTTGCTTCAAAAACAAACATCAATATATATCTCATCACTGAAGTTGCTTTCATGTAACAGACATTCCACATAATATTTCTACTGGTCCAAAAAGAGAGCCTTATGAATGTAGTGTAGTTTAGCTTTTGTCCCGTTAGTGCTGTCAGTTTTAGAATGCTGCAGCAAAACAAATCTCCTGCTGTCCATGTTAAATGTAGACGCTCCACAGAAACATTGTTGATACACTTAAGTTTTCCATCAGATATTTATTTATAATTTTTGGAAGGAATCCCAGCGCCAGCGCTTTGTAGCACTAAGTTTTCCGACATCATCTTTCTCGGCAACACGACAAGTTGCGTTTTTTTATCCCATTAACTTCAAAAGAGAGAGGCTGGTTGGAGAACGAATGTTTATAGCTGTAAGAACGTAAGCGGGAACAGGAACTAACTTATTTCACAGATACTCATTAAATGTAGCTATAAAAGGATAACAAGTATGACGTGTCGTTCTTTAATAAACACAATTTATTAGCGTTGTCAATTTGCTGCGGCGACAAATAAAACACTTCAAGATGCGTTGTGTGTAAAATAACAGAGATGATAGTAAATGAGACTGACACACGTGCAAAGGTTTAAATGTCAAGATGTGCACTCTACACAAGAGTTGTTGTGTCAGGAGCTAAATCACAGTGCTCCGATTCACAACAATGCTAATCAGGAAAGAGTTAAGGCACTGTTTGAAATTTGCATTTTATAATTCTTTAAATGAGGATGCAAAGGCAGATAAGAGCAATGTTTGGCCCTTCTGGCCCATTTCCCCAAAATGATTAGGCCTCAAACTTAAATGAGGAGAAGAAGGCGGGGAAGGGTCATCATAGTTGTTATGTAGGTCAACTGGAAGTAAGCCGCTGACCTGAATGACACGTTCCCCGTGTTGAAACTTTAATTTGTCCCTCTAATTGTACTCGAATTCCAGACATAATCCTGCTCTGAGCTCAACAGCATGCATTACATGTACAGCCTCTCTCTCTCTCTCTCTCTCTCTCTCTCTCTCTCTCACTCACTCTCTCACGGACCAGTTCTGCACAATCACATCTGTAACACTATTTGCTTTAGACATTGTGACAGCTGGGAAATAAGACAAGAATTAAAATAACATTCAAGATCAATCACAAAAGCAACATACTAGATGCGTGAATTTCTCCTGCCTACACTATACAATACACCACAACACAGTTCAATACAACAACAAATAATACAACACAATAATAATGTAATGTTATAATGTATGAAAGGTGTGTTTAAAATCAGCCACCGATTCGATACAGCACCATTTTCAGGAGTCATTTTTATGACCTAATTTAACGTGATATGATGCAGTACAGTGAAATATAATCTGATTCAGTATCATGTAAGAAACCTTCACTGGGACCAAACAATCACAGAGGCGACACCCAGTTTACTGGTACTAAGCACCAAAAGCCACACCTACTTCTCTGGGGCCAACAAGCACAAATGCCACACCTCCTCCAACTGGACCGACAAGCACAAAGGCCACACCTCCTCCTCCAACTTGACACACCTCCCCCAACTGGACCAACAAGCACAAAAGCCACACCTCCGCTAACTGGACCGACAAGCACAAAGGCCACACCTCCTCCTCCAACTGGACACACCTCCTCCGACTGGACCGACAAGCACAAAGGCCACACCTCCTCCAACTGGACACACCTCCTCTAATTGGACCAACAAGCACAAAGGCCACACCTCCTCCAATTTGACCAACAAACACAAAACCACCTCCAACTTGACCAACAAGACCACAAGCCACACCTCCGCTAACTGGACCGACAAGCACAAAGGCCACACCTCCTCCTCCAACTGGACCAACAAGACCAAAAGCCACACCTCTGCTAACTGGACCGACAAGCACAAAGGCCACACCTCCTCCTACAACTGGACACACCTCCTCCAACTGGACCAACAAGCACAAAAGCCACACCTCCCCTAACTGGACCAAAAAGCACAAAGGCCACACCTCCTTCAACTGGAACGACAAGCACAAAGGCCACACCTCCCCTAACTGAACCAACAACCACAAAGGCCACACCTCCTCCAACTGGACACACCTCCTCTAATTGGACCAACAAGCACAAAGGCCACACCTCCTCCAATTGGACCAACAAACACAAAACCACCTCCAACTTCACCAACAAGACCAAAAGCCACACCTCCTCCAAATAAACCGACAAGCACAAAGGCCACACCTCCTCCACTCTGATGGACAAGAACATATGTATTGTCTCCTTTACTAAGACTGATCCACAGAGGCCAGGCCTCTTCTACTGTCACTGACAAGTATTCACCAGGACTGATGCACAGAAGCCACACCCCCTCACTGGAACTGACAGGCACATAGGCCATGCCTACTTCACTATGGCTAACAAACACAGAGGCCATTCTTCATTCATTGTGACTGATGAACAGAGGCCACGCCCTTTCGCCAGAACTAATGCACATAGGCCACGGCTCATTCACGGGGACTGATGCACAGAGGCCACACCCCTTCCCCGAGACTAATGCACAGAAGCCACACGCACTCACTTCAACTGCAACGCACATAAACCATGCCTCCTTTATTATGACAGAGACTAAAGCAAATAGGCCACACCTCATTCACGAGGACTGATGCCACGCCCCTTCCCAGGACTAATGCACCCTTCACTCAAGTGCACAAATGCAGAAGACGTTTGAGAGGACTCGTATTGTATCGCTACATGGGAACAGAAAGAGAAAAAGAGACGTCCAGAGCCATTAACTTACAATCACCTACCAACTTCACAACAGTACACACTATTTGGAATCTGTGCAGTTATAATGGAAATAAGTGACGCCAATTCTATGTCAGTGTATTAAATTCAGCCAATTTTGTTGAAAAAAAAATGTTACGTGTTTAAAAACAGTAGATACTATTAAAGTTAAATACGTGTCAACCAATCATACTTCACAGCCATCCTGCAACCGCTGAAGAATTTAGCTGTAATATAATCCAAACAGCACCATGTCTCTTGTATGTGCAGCCCAACGCTAGCTTTTGTAAAATGTTGAGACCACTGAACCATACATTTTTACACCTGTTCAGAATATCAACCTTGTTCGAGGGAGCGTGAGAGGACAGCCAGGATATTTTCCATTTACTCTTTATTCATGTCCACGGACTTGTCCAGAGTGTACCTGTCCATCAGAGTAGTTCCTGTCGGTATGTGTCATCAAGCTAAAGGCCAAGGAGAGAGAGAGAGAGATGGTAAGAAAGATAGAGAGAATGAGAGAATGTGTATGTGTATGTGTGTATGTGTGTGTGTGTGTGTGTGTGTGTGTGTGTGTGTGTGTGGTTCGTAGCTGGAGCTGAATGAAGTGTGCGCTGGAAGGGAAGCTGCTCTTCCTGGCCGACTTCTTTTTACTGCAACGGTGTGGTAAGCCACAGAGCGGTATAAATATCCAAGTGCCTCCAACCCTCTCCACTATCTGACACACATAGCTCAACGAAGACAAGATGTTCCAGCAAATCTACGTGCACGAGAGTCCTCGATCAGGAAGCCAGTCGATGCCATTGTGCAGCAAAGATAAAAAGAGCAATTATTCATTGCACAATGCTGAGTTCAGAATCAAATGCGTTTTGCAGCTCATCACTTTTTCTCTCCCTCTTGCAGAGTATTAAATATATCCTCTTGTCATGGCCTGCAGTCGAAGCGATGAACAGAACCAATGGTGGGGGACAGTGAGCTGGTTCTGAAGAAAGCAGGGCTCTGCTACGTTACGAAAAAATGCCGCTGTTGTAGTCAAAGCCTGGACAATTGCTCTGTGGTAAGAAGCATGACTTCATAACACATTTCATCATCGATTGCTGTTGTTTACACATCTGAGCCATGTCGCCTTCATGATGTATCTGACAGCAGCTTGTGCATCAGACACGCTTACTTTTTAATCACCACACAAACCTGATGAACTCGTGCACATGGTCTTTTGGCTGAAAACAACTTTGGCGGGTCCGAATTCCAACTCATCCTCCACCCCCGCCATGGCTGGTATCCCAGACAACTGTCAAAGCTCCGCAACCACCTGTTTCCATAGGCACCTCACTAATGAGAAGAGCATTAATGAGCTATTCTGAAAAGCGAGAGAGGAAAGGAGGAGGTGAAGGCAGTCCACAGTGATGGGGTACTTGCTATTAATTATTCATATCAGGAGAATCATCATCAGGAGTGGCACGTTTTGAATGAATAATTGATTGTGTGCTGGCAGATTCATGTTAAAAGATGCAGTGATGCTGCTGATGGACAGGAGCTGGGGGGGACACGTTAAAAAAAAAAAAAAAAAAAAAAAAAAAATCCTCCTCTGGGGACAGACAGCATACTTTATAGTGTTTCACGAAACACCACGGCTAATGATCTGGGTCACCTGGAATGTTATTCATGCATTTTTTTTTTAATTTCTAGGCCATAGATTGATTTCCCAATTGGACTTTCTGAACGTACACATGGAAAAGACATTTACCTCAACATCGCTTTTGGCTAGGATCTAATTTACAAAGGAGTCTGGAGAGTGGGTTCAATCACATTAGATTTTTGGGAAGTTACATTTATTTCTACTCAATTTTCCACAATTCATTTCAGTCACCAGGTTTAGCTTTAACAAGGGAATTTACATTGTTGACAATTGAAGAGCTGGTCTTTCATTTTGCATATAAGATTTTACACAATACGTCCTGTCGTGACTAAAACTTATTCCATGAAAAAAACATGGAAAAAGTTTAGATTAGATCCAGGGAG
The DNA here is from genome assembly GCA_028570945.1 of Gogo arcuatus. Lineage (NCBI taxonomy): Eukaryota > Metazoa > Chordata > Actinopteri > Siluriformes > Anchariidae > Gogo > Gogo arcuatus. Next base: position 5,742,150 of record JAOTRR010000022.1, read on the forward strand.
GGGTGAACAAAAATCAAATGCTTTAGCCAACTCACCAGACAAATAAAAGTGCCAAAGTGCTGCCCAGTCACATGGTTGCCTTTAAACCTAATTCACCAGGCTAAGTGGTAGCTAACAATGTACCAAATGTACGCCAAGCTGTTTGGAAAAATGTCAGCAAGTCACTGTTTCAAGTCGCTGCCAGTGTTTGAACGATGAAATGTAGTGTTCTGTTCTCACAATGCAAGATAATATTGTCTAGCGTCTTTATTTTCTCCACGTTTCATAGTCATGAGGTGACTATGTTGTGCTAGCAGAACAGCTTTGTGCGGTCCTGCATTTTTCTCAGTTTTGCCAGTGTTTCCAAACACTTTGCCTCGGCCAATGTGTGTAGTGCAGATGGTGGGGTTTGAGAATGAGGAACCCACATTTATAGTCAGAATATCAAGGTTCCTCACACCACTATGACGCACATTAAGTTCGAACACAGCTACATATCCAATAAGAACTTTTACAAACATCACTAAGAAGTGGGAGTCTTAGTCTTTCTCAGGTTGTTGAACCTACTTGTCTGCTGAGAGAATAAAAATTTAGTAGCCGAGACACACAATCCGTTTGTCTTGGGTGCCTGGGACAAGTACAAAATTTTTTTTACCCCATGAAATGTAATCTTTACTGTGTATAGTTGCAAATTAGATAGTATGCCCCAAATCAGAGTGGCGCTAAAGTACTCTTCTCCGATAGTTCCTCAAGCACAATACTGCTGACTGATTTTCGCTTTGTTGCTAATATTCCAGTCCAGCCTAGGTTTCAAAGGAGACATAAGCGAGCAATGAAGTCATGCTGTTAAACAGACCAAAGAAAAGCTGCGTGGAAAGGTTTAACTTCTGTATCTAAGTCTATTTAGCCAATCATTACTGGCTCAGAGCCTCGTTTCAGCCAGAGCAGCACTGACCTCAGCCGCTAAGAACACAGCAGGCCGACCTCGCACCAGCTAACGCCTCGCTCGACCTTCAAACATGGCTGCTCTTTCTTTGCTCAGCAGTCTCCTCTTCCTCCCTCGGCTGCTTTAAAAACAGCTAGTGAATCTTGTGCTGTAACCTTTACAGAGCTTCAGCTCATTAGGAACACCATTGTTTCTTAGCAACTTTGTCAAGGCGGCGTGCCGCAGTGCTGCAAGTGGTGGAGCTCTGCGGCTTGGCAACTGGCTATTTTCAGGAGAACAGTCTGAGCTGATTCCAGGAGCTGTTCATACAATAAATGCGTATGGTGGAGGTGTGAGGCGAATAAGGGAGAGAAGAAAAAGCATCTGAATCATGCAGTCAGATTAACAATAGCTGTGCAGCTGAGGGCTTTTGCTGTAATCTACCACTAATTTGGTCGTCCGTGCTTGTATCTACCCCCTGGTACAAGATCCTGGTGTGCAGCTAATTATGTCGACACCAAGCAAAGCATTACGGCATAACGCTATTTAATTGAACAGCAATGTCACAACCTGAAAGCTTGCACAAGCTCACAGCAGGTCAAGCTAAGGAAATCTAAATTACACAACTGTTACAGAACAAAGAAAGCGCAGACAAATGATTAAGAGCCCAGGCTTGACTGAAGAATTAAAAAGGAAGGATGTCTTTTCTTGTGGCATGCCTCATTTTTCATGCCAGAACACAAAAGACATCAAAGTTGTGCTTCTGCCCTTTCTTTCACAAACGCAAGCTGTTTAAATATTATTTCAAAAACATTTAAAACTAGGGCGTATTTGAGCTTGAAGTTACGGCTTTCCGTTTTAAACAACACGCACATCATTCACCCGGTCTTAATTGAGCACTGCAAATCATCTCAGTACAAGGAGACTTAACAGCTGCAGCCTCACTGCCACCATCATTACAACAACATAAAATAAATTGATCGCCATGTTCATTTAAATGACAGCAAAGCTCGTTCCAAGTCTAATTAAAACTGGGAGAAAAGGCGATGCGCCTTGAATATGACAGCGCGTTTACCCGAAAGCTTCCCCTGGAGAGCGGCGTGTTCATGTGCAACGATATTATGATGAATATAGAATGACTAGGTGAATTCTGGTTCATCTGTGAATAGTATGGGCTGCATCCCAAGGGCTGCTGGGATGACGGAGGGAAAGGAGACTGGAAGAGCACAGCAGGTGCCCTCTTTACCTAGGAGAGGTCTTGTAATTAAGGAGAGAAATGTTGGGATGTGTGGGGCGAGGTGTACTCTTGATGTGAATGGAGAGGTTTGTCTTTCACTCCCAGGATGCGACACACACCGAATGAGGTGAGCTGCACTGTCATTACACAGCTGGATGACTCTGAGGGTCTCCGAGGAGGTTCCTGATGAAATAGAAGGCTACAGTAGGTGAGGGGTACTTTGGAAGGTCAGTAAGGCTACTGAGAAGTATGGGTATCATAGACTAGATCCAGTGGTCCTCAAAGTGGAGTCCCGGGAACCCCCAGGGGTCCGGGAAGCACAGAGAGAGGGGGTCCGTGACTTTTTGATTTTGTTACAGTGATAGAAATTACAACCCACATTATCAGAATTATTATATTTAGGGGACGCAAGCACCAAAGTCAACTCTAGTTGACCTTGTATGTTCTATTGGTGCAAAGTTCCGAAAAAGAAGGATCGATGGGTCCATGGAAATAATTTTACAGTTGAAGGGGTCTATAAAACCTACCAAAGTACACAGCTACAAAACCTACAACCCCTGGACTAGTCAACCAATACATTCCCTAATGGCCGCTGTGCTGATGTTAACTAGTCTGGGTGGTGTAAAAACAGTCAGGCAGATGGTAAAGGAAGTAGGCTCTCTGTTAGTCTGAATATATTAGACTAGATGAAGCCAATTCAATCAATACAGTCATCCTCACATTGTATAAGACCGCTTGGAAAATACTTTTTTTTTTTTTTTTTTAATTTCATTTGCTTTAATGGAACATTGTCCAGTCCAGCTCCCTAAAGAATTCCTCCCTCAATCTTTGTTGTCCTTTAAAACTAAATTTAATAATATACTTGCACTGTGGTGTAGTGAATTCCAGACTTGTTTTTGGATGCTACTGATGGACTTGAACATGTTGCATAAACCTCACAGACGCTGCTGTAGACACTGCATCCTCCGTCCAAAGCAAGCTCCCTGAGCTGTACGGAGAATTCTGTTGATGACATGAGCTTCCATGCTGCGCGCACTCAGTTTCAGAATCTACAATTTCAGCTGAGCTGCCACGTCATCCACATGTGCGATTAAGAGAATTAGTACATCCTTAAACAGTGTAATAAGTTACAGATTTAGTATTTTGTCCATTTATTGAATTGATTTTTTTTTTTCCATTATAATATAGCTTAAAAATCATTTGGAATAACTGGTAGCCTGTGTATGGCTGTTAATTAAATTGTGATTTGAGGCATTGTTTGCTCTAGTTTACGCTTTAACTATAGAAAAGACAACCTTTTTTGAATTACTAATCAACCTGGCTAAAGGTGATAAGCTAACGAGCATGTAGTATATATCAGTACACAGGTCTGTCCATGATCCTGATTATTCCAAGGACATGCGACTTTGAGATTCGTCTCTCCACAAATTTAATCGCTTTAATAAAAGTCACAATGAGCAATGATGTACATTACAGCTCAGAGCAAAGGTTCGGCATCGTATTGATAAATTAAAAGCGTAGTTCATCATTCAGTTATGAATACCACCCAGCTCTGATCATATCTGATGTAAAAGAGTGGCAAAAGATTTAAATGTAAGGGACATTAGTGTTGAGCTGTCTGCTTCAATGTATTATAATGTATTGCTGGGCTTTAACGGAAGATCAATGGTGAGAGAAGCCCGTCACCTCCAAGTCGACTCAAACGCAATTTTCGCACTGACATGTGGAGGGGGTGTGAGATTGATTCAGCATGCGGGAGGATTTTAATATTGTTTCCCGTGAGCTCATTGACTCGCACACAACGACCCCGGTACTATCTGTTAAAGCCCACTGTCTGGCGAAAGGATTAATCTTTCCTTCCCTACCCCTCCCTCTTTTATTTCCCTATTCACTTCCTTTTTCTATTCTTCTCCATCTCTCAAACTAAGCACAGTCATTATATTAGGGCGAATATCCCCACAAGTCTGGTGAATTTACTTAACAAGTGCCATTTCCACAGTCATTTCTCGGAGATCATTTTCTAAAGTAACGCTTTAAGTAATGTCCTGAACACCTCGTTAAACAGTTTCCTTCACAGCCCTTCACACAAGCCGTTCAGACACTTTGTTATGAAACTATGAACACAATTAACAAGAGCTATGCTTAAATCTGGTGCTTTGGCATATCTGAATTGAAAGGAAAAGATTTACGCTGTCTGAACAGCAAAAAACAACAACAACAACAAAAAACATGAAATACGAGTTTTTAAAAAAAATCAGATTAAAATTTGCAAAGGTACTTAACATTTGTATGATGGCATATTAGGGCCATTGTAGGTTTAAATAAATAAATAAATAAATAAACAGAGACAGGCAGGGGGTAATATTCCAAGGGAAAAAAGACTCCTAGAATTTCCTAGATTAAAGTCAAAAATTTATGAGAAAAAACTCAGAAATTCTCAGATTATAAAGTCATAAATGTGCAAGAGAAAAAAAATCCAAAATTCTGAGATTAAGTAGTTCCATATTTACACGAGGGGGAAAAAAAAAAAAAAAAAAACGCTCTGAAACACTCATGCTTCTCGGCTGCAGTGCATTCTGGGAAACGTAGTTGAAAATCTCTTAGCGCTTTATTCTTTTATATTGTGCGATCAGGGAGGAAAGACTGCATTTCCTATAACTCTCGGCTCAGTCGTTTCAAAGTAACAGAGATTTGAGCAGATGAGAAGAATCCACTCACTGAAAGTAACAGGAAACTGCTCTTGCACAGTAATTATACATTATAAACAGCTAAGACAAAAAAGGACACGGATAAACAAAGCTGTGTGCCTTATACATTCATCTCCCTTTGCATCCAGGAAGCGCAAAAATCAATGATGTGCTTCCTGACTGCAATGCATTCTGGGAAATGCAGTTGAAAATCTCGTAGTGTTTTATTCTTTAATATTGCATGATTGAGGAGGAAACGCTGCATTTCCTACAATTCTCGGCTCAATCGCGGCGTCTGTGGTGTGATCACGTTGATTCAACCTTGCAAAATGAAAACAAAAAAACAACAACAAATAAAAAACAACTATTTTTCCAAGTTTTTTTCCCCCATCACAAATTCTGAGGTTTTTTTCTCGGAATATTACCCCCTCCCTCAGCTCTGTTTTTAATTTTTTTAACCTACAATGGCCCTAATATGCCGTCGTGATGGTGTGCTGCTTCCTACCATTGTGCTCTTGGATGGTTCAATGTAAAAACCCTAATAGTTTGCCCGTCTGGAGGTATCCTTAAAGGTTTTTTCTTAGGTGGAGAGGGTGGAAACTTTTAAACTACTCAAAGAACCCTTCAGGAACCTTTTTATGGAATGGAGTACCCTGTACATTGACAGAAATATTGAACACATTCATCAGGAAGGAGCTCACTGAAATCTCCATGTTCACTATCTTTTGCCTGTCAGGCAGCATCAGTCTTGTGTGTTCTTATATGTGGCATGTGATAAAATATATTCCCCCACTGAGCTCCCCCATCTCCTCTTATCACTCCACAACCCCACACATGTCCCAGGTGGATGCTGACACAGATACAGATATTCACCAACACACACATACATACTGCTGACCCTGAAGTGTTAAGATGAAAGCTTGCATAAACACTGAAATGCGCAGGAGAGGAAACCTGATTGGGGGTAGAAAGTTTCACAAGCAGTACCAGTTGAGCGTTGTGCTTGCTTTCAGTATCCCCAGTGTATTTATGCTGAACGGGCCTCATTTAAATAAAGCTGATGCTTGCACAGATCAGTCTATATCTGGTGAAATAAGGCAAGTGATGGTGCAGAGTAAAAACTGTGATCAACATGAGCATTAACTCACCTTCCCGAAGTCCCTCACGTCAAACAGGTCAAAGGGGTCAAAGAGCTCGCTGTTCCTCAGACCAAACTTGTCATGGCACACCTTGAGAAATGTCCGGATGTTCTTCAGACACAGAAACTGGGGGGGGGGGGGGGGGGGGGGAAA
>JAOTRR010000022.1:5754689-5764908 GCA_028570945.1 Gogo arcuatus
GTCGGACTAACGCAATAATTCGATTTTCTCTAAGGTCATGTAAACGCACTGATTGCCTTGTTTGGTGTAATGGTGTACTCAAGCAAGATTGCTTTCCCCTGGCTCCAAAGCTAGATTGTGTTTTCAGCCAAGGACCTCCATGTTCTCCATTCTCTATTCAGTTCAGGCTCAAAACAATGTGCATGCAGAGCATGAAATCCTACATACGTATTCCTAAGTAGGGTCTAGAAACAGTAACTCAAAAGAGGACTGGACTTGTTTATAATCTTGAAGATGGCTAACCATTCATCTGAGGGGCTTCTCCAAGAGCTGTGATTTACATTTAATTATTTGGCATGAGGCTTTTCAAGTGATGTTCACTCACATAGCATAATGATTGGGATGGAAGAGAGGCCCTGGACGTAAGAGACTCCATACCAATCTATAGGCAATCATCAACCAGTTGCATTAATCTAAAAAGGTACAGCTTAAAATTCCTGATGTTATATGAAAAAACCTGAAATAGCAGATGACCACTGCAATTTGGTCCGTGAAATTAAGATTGTTACCCCAGGTACCCTGGTGGACCTTGATGGCAGTAGTGATGATGATTAGTGATGTGTATGGGATGACAAGAACCTCAAACTTTCAAAGGTTGAGCTGAACATGGGGATGATTAAAGTGGAGTGCTGGCACTCAAGTTGACCACTGTTCACAACAAGGACAAGCACACATCCTTGAGGTACAGTAGTCACCACCCAACGTGACGCAATCTCCTCACTCTTTTCTAATCATCTTGAGAAGATTCATACCTTCTTAGTGCATACCGTACGTGGTGCCGTTAGAACCGAAATATCTTCAAAATTAATGACCACTCACCTTGACATTCTGCCACTAGGTTTTAAAAAGTTATAAATCATGTTAATGCTTGAAACCCTTTATAGACATTCTCTGGGAGCCTCATGGTCAGGCTGGCTGGCTCCTCTATGCCCAGGCCACAATGACCTCAAAATTACTCCTACGCACCATAACGAGCCCAATTTTTTTATGCTTGGAGGAGGAGGTGAAAGCCTGAGATGGCCGAGTAATGGCCAGCTAAAAGCTGCTGTTCCTGGGTTAATGAATGTCACAAGACCACCTGCAGAAAATGAGTGACTCCTGTGAAACAAATGGCGTGGTATTTATGACGGTGGGTTGCGAAAGTGCCTAGAGCTGCATCCATCTTCAAAAGTGCCTTTCCCTCCACATTCATGGCTCACAGCCCAAATCAAGCCTCTTCTGGCCTTATCCCTCATCTCACTGGACATGCAAAGACCTGCTGTTGTCATTCTAAAGACTTCTCAGCTGACATTAGTGGATAAATGTGTCATCATCTTCAGGAACCTCTTTATCCTCATCAGGGTTGCGGTGGATCTGGAGCCAATCCTGGTAACACTGGGTGCACGGGGGGAGAATTTACCCCAGATGGGACACCAGACCATCGCAGGGCATCGTGGTAAAAGTCTCAAGGTTTGAAAACGCATCAAAAATGTTATCATTAACAACTTTCATTCAAATCACTGCAAGCTTTACAGCACTAAGTGGACCATAAATTTCTGTATAATTTTTGTGTTTACCCTGCTGTGTTTTATCAGCTCCAGTTATGCGACTTCCCCAGCTAAACAATGTTCCTTGACAGTCTTTGTACTACAATAAGGTAACACGAGCCATAAAAGCACTGCTCATATCAGTTGATAGCAGCAAATATTTACATACCTTCAAAAGAGGTAGACTGTAATGATCTGAGAGAAATGAAGCACTACAGCTAATGTTTAAAGCTTTTCTAATTCACGTTACATCATAAATCATCTAAATAGCCACTGATTCCTTACATGTACACATTTAAAACTGAACAGGAATGCAAAGGGCTGGATGGAGTTTGTCTTCTTGGTAGTGTGTTTCACGTATAAACGTGCAGCTGTTAGTACTCTACTATTCTCTCCGTGATTACCTCAGAGATGGCTAATGTCATTAGCATGGAAAACAGCCCCTTAATTACTCATCTGACTCAGGGGCGTACATGCACAGCTTCATTAAAACAATCGTCTTCATAGCCCGGATAAATAATTACTCAATCACCGGAGACACCGTTTACGCTACCTAATGAGCAGCAGGGCATTGAGTGTACAGGTGAAGCGATGGTATGCACATCACAATGCTGAGAATCTTGAAGTTACGGTGCGATTATGTATATTAAAAAGAGAGCTGTCGATTCATGCAAATCTGATTTAATTTCAAACTCAATGTACTAACATGAGCCAAAACGACTGTCAAGACAGATGTAGGGGATCCTCTGTATTAGACAAACGCTGATCCGATTTATAATTATAAAGCATATCGTTTATATAAATGCATTTCATGCAAGAATAATTATATAATGTCCGAATTTGTTCTGCTTGCACTTAATCTTCTGATTTCAGTGGGAGTCAAGGTAGATGCGTGGGTGTTTTCTCTAAACTTTGAGGTGATTCACCCGATATCACCCTGCTGAGTTTTACAAGAACGCACATTCCAACTCCTGGTCCCACTTAGCCCAAGACCAGACTAGCGGCGGTATGTGTTTAATTAACTGCTAAATTTCATTTACGATCAAGTATAATATGTAGTAGAACTCTTTCTTCTCATCCTAGACTAGCAATAACACTTCTTTTTCACACTTTTAGTTCGTTTAGGCAGATGAGAGCATAAATCACACGAGTGTGGACCAAAACACCAGGTCAAAGAGAATCTGAACAAGGTGGTCTCACAGTCCTCTTCCAAGTGAACTCTGATGTGGTTTAATTGCAGTGAGAAAGCAGTTCAATCCTGAATGGCCCTGACAGCATGAAGTGAACCGAACATGCTATGGGTTTTTTTTCCAGCTTTTGTTTGTAAACGCAAACTGCTAAACTGAGCTGCAAGGTGCAAACTACAGACCTGTCGTGCTGCAGATGTGTGTCTGGAGATTTGGACCAAGGAACATAAAAAAAGAAAAACACTGGATGTGAGGACCCGTATTTCTGACCAGTAAATGAAAGAGTTTCACAAGGGTGCGTTCAGCCCTACACAACACTCAGCCAACAGTCTTTGCTGTTCGGATCGTTTAGTTATGTACAGTGTTAAAACAAACAAAACAACACTATTATTCAGGTTAAACAAATAGACTAATAGGCATGAAAATGCCCTCAAATACATCTAGTCAGGCAGGACTATATACTTTAGGAACAATTTCTTTGCCACTACACACCGGCCTGCTTTCTGTGTATCTGCTTCTTGTTGTACGAAAGAAAAGTGAAGGGACTTGTAGTCAGTGCATGCCTGAATACGGGCAGAAACAGATGCTCATCTCTTAATAAGAGGAAGAAACAAGGAAGAGCTTTGTCAGGCAGATGTGTTGAACAAGACCCTGAACTGACAGGATCAAAGAGCAGCTCCTCATCATTGATCCCTTCAGACGAAGGCACAAGGATTAGGGAGGGTGAGAGGATCGGAGCCACCTACACTTTCATCAGCCTACACAGACAACCAAGGCTTTTTCAAGAAGGAGACTCTGAAGATCAGAACTGCATCACCACTGACAGCCTGGCAGGCAGACTAAAAGAGATGCTTTAATCTGGCAGGGCATGGCAAGGGCAAGGAATGATGAGTCTTCAGACATGCAGACATGTAACTGAAGTGCAAATAGTGAGCTCCAGAGCAGTCTGAAGATGCTTGGCTTTGACATGTTCTACACAGAAGCGTTCAAAGCAGACGCTCCCCAATATCCTAAAGCTGGGAAAGATGAAAAACAGGGTAAAATACAACACAGCGTCAAAACATGTTCATCTCTCATGCCACACACTAATCTTGTTACTAGGCATGTAACAATATATCGTGCAACGATAAATCGTGATACAAACTTATGACAATTCGAATCAATGAATCGCGATTGTCATCACGCTGCATGATCTCTTAGTTGTTCCTAGCTGTAACTGCATTGTTTAGACAGCAGAGGTAATAACGTAAAATAGCGGGAAAACACGCGACTTCACCCTAGGCGGAAGTAACACAGCTCTAATCCTGCAAAAAAATAATCAGATCTAAAATGGAAAAGAGCAGTCATGTGATTTACTGTACAAATAGATTTAACAAGAAATTGGAGCTCTCTTTTTACAGACTGCTGAAAGATAAAGAAAAAGAGAAGCAGTTGGAGGAAGTACAAATGTTCATAAAATTTTAAGAAAAGGCTGATTTGTCTTTTTAGTTGTTGTTAACTTTTTCATTTTTCATAAAATGAATATTTTAGTTAATAGGCTATTATATTTCACTCCAACCTTTACAAGTGTGGGAAAACAATCGTTGGTTATTAAGAAAATGAAAAGTTTTGGTTCTTTTTTCAAGCAAAAGGAATATTTAAAGTTGATAAAGAATAGGAAAAGAAACGTTGATTTTTTTTTTTCCCCCCAAAATCTCATAAATCAAATCGAATCGTGAATTGGGCGCATTGTTACATGCCTACTCATTACCAAAACACTCTCACTGTTAATCTTATACATGGCTAGAAATCAGTATAGCTGATGGGTTGTAAGTACGTCCATAATCTACATTATATATCCAAAAGTATGTGGACGCCTGACCATCACATCCATATGCGGTTCTTCCCCAAAATGTTGTAACAAAGTCTGAAGCACACAATTGTATAGAATAAAAGTCTTTGTATGCTGTAGCATTACAATTTCCCTGCAGTGGAACTAAGAGGCGCAAACATGACCAACACATCATACATTTGATCTGTTTATACAGTAGTTACACGTAATGGGAACAGTCGCTCCCTCACCAGCCTCTCTCTCTTTTCTTGTTTGAAGTTAATAAGACAAAAATGCAGCTTGTCATGGTACCACATGAGCACAAAGTCCTCGGTCCTCCCATGTTGGGAAAAAGTTACAGCTTTACCACTGACTGTTACAAAGCACTGGCCTTGGAGACTCCTTCAAAAATGTTAAACAAACATCACTTTACAGAAAACGTCACCTGAACTGCGATTAATCTTGCAGCCAGAACTACTTTCAGAGCTGCTGTTATAGGTAATTAATTAACCTTCTGACCAATCAGAATTGAGAATTCAACGCTACTGTATTATAAGGAAAAAGAAATCACTTCATAAAGAGAAGTCTACCGTGTTATGGCATTATCTTGTTTCAGATTATACGAGATACATTAGAATCTAACAGTGGTGTAGAAATCCATGTCTGAGTCCAGCGTATCACTTTTTCTCCAGCTCTCTGGATGACAGGAATTGCTTTCATCCTCCAGATGTCTTGCAATAAAGAGACTCAGCTCGTGGGTGAGAACCGGTAACAATTAAATTCTAAGAAAATAATAACTTGGGTCATAATTTAAGCCTTGTTTACTATGATGAAGAAAACACTGTGTGCTGAAACATTTAAGGCTGAGCAGTGAAATAAAGAGAGGAAAAATTTTTGCTACACAAAAGCAAGGACCAGATGTTACAGCTGGGCCAGGTGTAAAATTCTCATTCATGGTTTATGAGGAAAAATGATAGCATGCAACGTCAGAATAAACTGAGACGCTAATAAACAGCTGATGGAACCATAAGACTTGGGATGTCTTGTGCTCATCCCAGAACTCATTCACGATAAGTGAAATGACTCATGATCTCACTATGTGGTGTCACTCAGAAGAGGACATGCTCCCTTTTCAGTCTCAAGGTTTCTTCATGTCATGGAGAGTTATTTTGGGGTTTTTTTCCTTTCCACTCTCCTCTGGCTTGCTCATTAGAGATCAAAAATCTCCATCTGGATTTCTGTGAAGCGTGACACTGTCTATTGTTAAAATTTAACAGAAAACGCATACGTATCCGCTTCATCATGACAGAGTCATCAGGAAGTAATGCACTTCTTAAAAGATAGATAGATATCGCAGCTATGGCTAAGGAACGCGGAAAATATAAGAAGTAGATTTTATTATACAATTAAAAGAAAGAAGAAACTCGTACGGTTTGGTGGTGCATTTGGCTTGCATTACAGTCCCATGCTTAAAACCTAATGTTATCCGCCCATGTCATTAAACCCACCCGCTTTGGGTCTCTGTCACATCCGAACTGTAAAAACCCCAAACGGTGCTGTGTTTCGGTGCAGTTTGTGCAGATGTGCATCGTAAGTGATTAAGAAGAACAGATTCCTCACACGTGTCGATGAGGGATGAAAAAAAAAAGCTACTCCTAATGACAAAAGATACCAAATAAACTGCCTTCTTCCAAACCACAAGATGACATCACTGCAGCAAATGCTGAGCATTTACAGTTCATAAAAATATCCTTCCTCAAACCTATATACAGACGAGTATACTGCTCGTCTATGTACAGTACTACGTAAGAGTACCTGACAATACAACTCTGTTTATAGCTTATACGCACTTCATTTCTCTACAGCGTCAGCTACGGTGTTTATCAGTTTAAATGGAAATGTCTAATGCTAAGAGTTAGCGGATATACTCCAGATATTACCAAAAGTATTCTGCAACATACAACATTATTTCTGGGATCCCTAATAAAATAAAAAAAGGGCAGTTTGTGGTACCCTCAAAAAATGTTCAATTTTGTGGATTATTTCAAATTAAATCTCTAGACACTACAGATCTGAGACATTGTTATTCCAATTTCCCCAACAATAAACAAGAAAAACATACATATACATATATTTGGCATGAATTGCAAAAAAGAAAAGAAAAGAAAGAAACCTCCAAAACTCTAACAAGAATAAATGTAAATTTTAATTCAATTCAAGTTTATTTGTACAGCAGTTTACAAAAAATAAAAAAAATTAAAAAATCCAGATATAAATTTTACATTTATAAATGTATCCCAAGCGATCAAACCAGACGCTTGTGCATGGTCTGTATAAATAACAAATAAACAATTGAAAACAAAAATATATAACTCGTATAAATGATAGGGTGAAGTTTTCTGGGAGGAAATGTTTATTTAGCATTCTTGGAAGGAGTCTCCAGTGTCGGAGGTAAAGCTGCAACTGGAAAGTCTTCAGAATGGACGACTTTGAGGTTTGTAGTATTAAATAACAGGAACTAACTTGTTTCACGGACATTCCACATCATTAAATGTAACTATAAACAGATAAGAAGTATAGTGTGTTGTTCTTTAATTAATAAAGAGCTTTAATTATTGGCAAACTGCTGTGGTGTAAGAGGAATTAAACACTTCAAGGGTGTGCTGTTATAGTAAAATAATCAACAAAGCAGTGAAAGAAGTAAAAAAAAAAAGGAACGGATTATGCAAATTGTGCTCGCTATGCCTTTAAATAATAAACTTCTAGCACCTGGATATGAGAGAGAGAGAGACTGGGGAAGGGGGGGGGTGAATCATGTACAAACCTGCCTCAGAAGTGACCTGATTTACTGCAGCTAATGTGGAAATACCCCAGGAGACTCTATAAATAAATTACCACGGTTGAAAAGCCTTATTGTGCATAATGGCAGCGTGTGAGAGGAACAGAAGAACGCACCAAGTCTGAATTTTAGCCGACGTGTCACGCCACACCACAGACGCAGCACAGAGGATTACATGAAAACAAGACACGCTGGCTAGTGACATCATACCTGCATCACCGCACCATCACAGCTGCCGGAGCCGGATAGTGATGAACGACTGCCGACAACTCATCTCCCCGTTAGCCCTTATCGCCATGGCAACGAGATGAAAAAGCGCTCTGTAACAAAGTGAATGGAATTTCCACATTTCTCGACGGAGAGGTCACATGACCAGCAGTCCATCAGGCCAACGTTGCTGATTCATGGAGCGTCAGTGGGGAAATCTCCTCAATCTGGACATCTCACAAATATAATCACCACCAAAATCTCCCACGCACCATGAAACTAGAAGAAATATTTAGATTCTTTTTTTTTAGGTCCTACAGCGCAATAAGTAGCCTAAGGAATACACAACACACCGTGAAGTTGATTATTTTGCAAGAACAGTATGACCTGGAGTGTGTTACTTCTCTTATACTGCAGTGATTAAACAAAGATTAGAATTTTTAATTTGTTAATGAATGTCATAATTTTTACCCATTTACAGGTCAACGCTAGGTAGGAATTTTACCTTAAAATATCAGCTTCAAAGTCAATTTGATGTTACACTGACTTGTAATAAGGAGAATGGCTCGTCTCCCATTCCGAGCCTGCGCCCAGTTCACCAGTTATGGCATTATGTAACTCTGGTGGGGCGTGTCCCTGAGACCTCTCGTGAGAACCGCGGAACGCTTAACGGCATTCCGGATAGCTTCCAAAATCGGCTAGCAACACTACGCAGAACAATAAGCTAAATCGGTATTCTCAGGACGGACATCATGGCAGTCGAGGTGAAGAGACCACAGAAGATGCTGCTGGAGGAAGCCAGGAAGAGAAAGAGAGACCGAGCAAGAGACCGGACTGGAGTAAATCTTGGACTGGATTTTAGTCGTTGGCGAGAGCTAAGAGCGATAAAAGCCTGCAAGACAGACAGCGGCATCTTTCTTTTGAACTAATAAGTAATATTGCGTTAGCTGCCTCGCTATTTGTTGTGTTGTAGCACTTGCTTGATGAGGGGAGCTCAAAGTGCGACTTGTATTTACGTCAGCGGTGTAAAAGTGAATTACACTCCACAACTGTAGGGGGAGCCCAAGAGCAACAAATACCAATTCTCGCATAACGGGGCTTTAAATGTTCTGTAAGATCCACAAGAATTTAAAGGAAGTTAGTTCCTGTTAAAATTTATGTGAGAGCAGTTATAAACAGTCGTTCCGTCTACCAGCCTCTCTTTTATTATCTCAAAGTAAACAAGACAAAACAAACAAACAAACAAAAAAATGCAGCTTGTCATGTTACCGAGAAACCGAAAACGCGTAAACAAAAGCACTGACACTGGAGACTCCTTCCATACATGTAAAATAAACAGAATAAATCTTATGCTTTTCTTGTTGTTGTTAAATTTATTTACCTATTTATTTACATAATGCATTTATTATAAATCTTAAATTATGTGGAGCGTCTGCCATACAAGTGCCTGTGAAGGAGCTGTTACTCCAGAAACGATAATACATTACAACTTACAAATTAATAAATGTGAACACATCATTTATCTCAGTGGTTCTGAAAGTCAGGCCCGAGGACCACCGGGGGTCCGTGCAGCATAGCCAGGGGCTCTGTGATTTTTACTATTCGGTTACAAAGGTTTAAATCACAACCCATGTTATCAAAGCTATTATTTTGAGGAGTCCGAGCACCAAAATCAACTCCGATGGAATGTGTTTGATTGGTGGAAAATTCAGGAATAGAAAAGCTCTATGAAATAATATTTGGTTAAGAGGGTACCTGGCTTAAAAAAAAAAAAAAAAGCTTGAGAAGCACTGCTTTATGTTACAGCTTTAGAGCCAAAACTATTACCAGAGCTGCTGTTATAATAATAATAATTAAAAAAAAGCACTGTGGTAATAATAATAATACTAAACATGATAAAAATATTCTTTATACATTTTGATGCATTTTAAACCTTTAACACCTGTACACCATATTGTGTGGGTTTCTCCCCTCCATTATGGCCACTTGCTGCTTCTAAACCGTATAATCTTCATCCATCATGTACAATACTAGACTTTACATGCTTCCAGTAATGTGTTTTCTCTCAGAAATGTTTAGTAATGCTGATTTATTTTTATTTAACGTCGATAAAAATGCATGCATCATGAAGACCCTTGTATATGTTCCTGAGGACACCGTATATGAGGATGAGGATGTAAACGAGGACGAGGGGATAGTTTTGTAAGAGTCATCCTGACTAGGGCTGACGAAATAATATCAAGATCACGATAAATTATGTCGCAATACACTATTCTGAGATATCACGGATATTGTCTTTTTCTTTTAATCATTAAGAGAGACTGGAAGCAACTGATTACATGTTGAACTTTTGTAGTTAATCTTTAAAATAGTAACATTTTAAAATGGTTTATAGACTAAATAAAGTATAATCAAACCTTTTTCCCCCACTAATGTTTTACTGGAGGTTTGTTAGCAAACCTACACACACACACACACACACACATACATACATACATACATATATACATACACACACACATACATACATATACACCCACATACATACATACATAAACACACACACACACATACATACATACATACATACATACATACACACACACACACA
>JAOTRR010000022.1:5799639-5820851 GCA_028570945.1 Gogo arcuatus
AGTCGCTCGAGGTGATTATCGAGAAATAGTCCGAATTTCTCGACCAATCAGAGCGTGCGATTTTCTATAATCACCTGTGTATTTATACTAATATAATATAATATAAAGCGTACATAAAGAAATCAACTTTTACACGATTGACGAGGAATCATCACACATCCTGATTCTGATTGGTTAGATTAGTCAGGCGTTGATGAATTTTCTAACAACAATAAAAAACAAGCTCTGACAGTAGTCTCTACAAGGCAACTTACAGGTCTATATTATTATTCTAATACATTATCCTTTCTATAGCAACAGCCAATTCACAGGGATTTGTATAGGAGTTGATAGTGACGTTCTGGGAGGACGTAACTGTATTATTTCACATTGATAAGCTGCAGAGTGTGGCGCTCGGCATGACGGAAAACTTACTGTCACAACTTTAGCTCTGACACTGGAGACTCCTTCCAAATAATCAAATGTCAAGGAATGACTTTTTATCATCTGTGTAACAAAAGCTAACTTGTTTCAATAAACAAAAACGTATTCATTGACAAGCAGCGGTGGTATAAGAGGAATAAAACACTTCAGGAGTTGACATTATGTTGTAGGAAAATAATCAGCAATCAAACAGATGGGTCTTGTATTTTCAGTGTTATGATAACGTCAGCTAACGGTAGTCTGCCTTCACTCAACCGTCCTGTAACTGCTGCAGAAGTACAGCTAAAAGAAATGAGCTTATAACGCTATGCATTTTAGCTTGTAACATCGTACCCACTGTCACAACATTCCAGCAAATACAGTAATCCTGAGTCGCCAATTAGACATACTCAATAAATAAATAAATAAATAAATCGCCAGAACGAAATGTCACCAGCCCATACGCGTGCTGATTACAGCGAGCGAGGCCTGGAGAACTATCCGGACTCCGGCATCAGTGAACTTCCTACATGTAATCACTGAGCTGTGATTTAATAGAGGTCGTAAAAAAAAGTCACTACTGTGTATCAAAGCACGCAGTGACCTTTTGGGCCCGTAAATCACACCACTGATTCTGTTTCCAGTTGTGTCCTTCCTCCCGGACTGACACGGGCGTGGCTGGATTACGGGGTTCCACTGCTCGCTTAAGCCATAAACGCATTTTCATTTTCTATAACAGAAGTTTCTCTGACAGAAGTTCTAGCTGCAAGGAAGATCACAGGATTGTTTTGTTTTAATGTTATTGTTTCTATAGTAACAGCTTAAACCCGGGACGTTACACATAACTGAAATCTAACAATAAACATATGAAGATTTAGCATTTATGGAAGGAGTCTCCAGTGTCAATGCAGTCAAAGTTTTCCAACTCAGGAAAGGAAAGAGGACGTTGTATTTTGTGGCTTCTTGGCAACAAGCTGCGTTGCTTATACCTTGTATAACACAAGTGACAACAGGAACAAACTGGATCTGTGGATGATCCACAGCATGAAATATAAATGCACAAAATGTACAACTTGGCATTCTTTAATAAACAAAAAAACGCAATCCTTGGCAAATTGCTGTGGTATAAGAGGAATAAAATCCTTTAAGATGTGCAGAAAGGAATCAACTTTCTTGAAATTGTAAAACAATCTTAACCATGAAGAAATTATACAACAGCCAAATTCTTCTACAGAGAGAGCTGGACGATTCCAGCATTACGGATGTGACATTGGAGCTCACGTTGACATGCAAAGTGTCTCAATGCCTGAACAAGCTTAGCATGAGTGAGACGGGTTGTGCATCTGGTCATGTCACGTTTCAGAGACGAATATTCAAAAGTAAGACACTGATGTACTTCTGTGCTGCGTCTGTGAAACTACAAAATGACCCGATGAGACAGACGTACCTCATGAAACCGCAGCTCGGTTCGTATATCGAATGAAAGAGACCCGAATGACGTATTTGTGCTTTTGGTTTATACATTACAGAGGACAATCTAACATCATGGATGATATCTTCTTTAAAAAAAAACAGTATCATAGTCTATCGAGATCATGTGTTTATTTGTGATATAAAACAGAAAATAGAATAAATGACCTAAAAATGTAAAACTACATCAGTCCCCTTTGACCAGACTCCAGCTGTAGCCTCGTTAAACCTGCTACTTCATATCTGACGTGATAAAGGCCCAACGTGAAGTTTTTCGAAGCTTACAAAGAAAAAAAGGATTAGCTCTGAATATCCAGTTGCGCAAACACCAGAAGGCAAAACAAACTAACGAGTGTATACACGAAAACGCAGCACAGAAACAGCGATCTGCTTTCTCTCTCGTACACATGCACGTGGACAAACTCGCATTGTAATTGTTCCATGGAAAAATATGGAAACACTGAAAGTATTCCCCTTTTCACATTGTTTCACAAAGACCCCTGGCAGGACGTCGCATTCCACAAACAGAAGCTGTGTTTTTGTTTTTTCTCTCTCTCTCTCTGATTTTATGTTGACAAAGCCAAGCTTCCCCTGAGCATCCGCCTTCCACTGGGGCCCCACCCCATCCCAAACACACACACACACCATTCTCTCATCAGGAAAAATCCCTGACGACACATTGCCCCAACGTACACTAGGTTAAACAAAACCTCACCATAATGCATAGGGTAAAGAATTCGATGTTGAATTTCACTGGAAATTACAATTGCAATAATTTCAGGGCCCGATACTGAGACAGTGTAAGACTGGTGCGTCCCTCCTTTTGAACCCTACGCTCACACGAGCAAGCAGCAAAACAACAAGCGACTGTTCCTTTTCTATGAACATGGATGATGTAGAGCCACGATTTCAGTGACTGTAGCAAACAATGAAGCAACATTTAAACAGACTCTCTCAATACGACGCAAATTAGGTATCACCGGCAAATAAACCAACAAATCCAAACGACTGGCTCGAATTCTATGGCACGTGTGATCCAACGTTTCTTCAGCTCCCCAATCACAACGTCGCATTTATTTCCCAATTACTGTCTACGTGGAGTTTCACATGTTCATCATGTTCCTTTGGGTTTCCTCCGGTTTTCTCCTCCTATCCAAAAACATGTAGTTTGGCTACCCTAAACTGCCCCTAGGTGTACGTGAGTGAGAGATCGTTGGTGCCTCTGGGGAGCGTCCATAGCTAGTGCAGTTGCTAATCTGCCAACGAAGCTAGCTTGATGTAAATCAAACAACCAGTTTTCACACTGATTAGCGCATTATTTTAATTTGTGCATAACTAATTAGCTTTAGAAGGTTACACACCCACAAGAGACAAGTACAAGCGAAACAAGAGACTTGCTCGTGTGAACTGAACGTAGGGTCTGGCACCAAAACTGGAAGGGATCAATAACACTATGTTTCCTGGATTCCAATCCATATTCGTAAACATTTTCTGCCTCTTTTTGTGTTTACTGGAATGAAAACCAAGTGCCCGGAGACATCAAGAACTACAAAAGTCAGAGCGCAGAATTAGGTCTTTTTTTTTTTTTTTTTAAACACCAGATTGGACACTTCTAAGTTTGTCTTTTGTTCGCAACAAGCTAACCAGCTAATTGTAACTCTCAAAACAGCGAACTGTATAGTCAGTGTTACACATTGAACAAACGAATATGTCTACATGTTGACACTTAAGAGCACCCATGTTGATTTGAGGTCACTTGCTGAACTCGGGGTTGAGTAGAAATTCCAAGCTGAAGGAGCGTTTTCTTTGGTTTTTCTTAATCGGAGCCCAGAAATTACGAGTGACAACCTTTAGTGGAACACACCATTAGTTAAACCTGATCCATATCATCATGTATTGAAAGTTTAAAAGGCATTTCCTGCATAAAATTATCCAGCAATACAGAAATTTTGTTGGTGGCGTTCCCCAAGGATCAATGCTCGGACGTGAGCAGCCCATCAATTCCCCAGAACTCGTCGCACCCTTTGGGACGTTCGCATTAACGCATTAACTACTCAGCAGTAAAGGGTTGAAACAGCTCATTAATCCCCATTTTAAGCCCTCGACGCTCACCATCGGTACCTACCTGCGACATTTGAGGCCTGAAGTTGATCTGCTTCAGGTCTACAGATCCGGGTGACAGATTGTGCAGCATTTGGCACAAGAGCACCCCATCTCGGAGCGCCTGGGCCAAGTCGAAGACGACAGCCGAGGGCCAGACCACCCGGTGATTCGGGGGCAAGACCTTGCAGTCGATGAGCCACCGGGCACACTGTCTCCACTCCTCCATAGCGACAGTGGAAAGAAGGACAAAGCTCAGAAAGCCGTCTGTACTTTATAAGGCAGTCTGGCTGAGGGGCCGCTGCCCGAGACTCCAAGGAGACACGAAATGTGTCAAAATGTCCGAAATGTTTCCACAGTCCAAGCTAGAGTTCTGGATACAAGGCTAGTCCAGAGAACAAGGAAGTGATCTCAGTCTTGTTGGACAATTCAGATGAACTCCTGATCCTGATGTCTCTCATCGATTCTCACAGTCTGGAACTCTATTCCTGATAACGTTTCACTCAGTCTCAATCTCTGACAAGGAAAAGGTCAGACTCCAAACTGAATATCGGCTCAGGAAAACCTTTTCATTCTCAAATCAGTGGAGTTTCCTTTTCTTCATCATAACATGAAGCACAGAAAAAGCTCTGGAGATTTCTGGGAAACACACCTGGTATTTTTATTTAAAAAAAAAATCTCTTCACAGTAAGACAGTCTGAGGAGAGGTTTTAATCACAACATGTCCAAGAAGAAGTAGTAGCAGTAACAGCAATAGTAGAAGTAGAAATCATCTTGTGTTTGTTACAGTGTGTCGTCCATTCAGTCTTCCTTCACCGACTCACCAGTTTCTTCAAAGTACTTTGGAAGACAAATTTCTTTTCTTTTGCAGTTATTTACACTGGTGTGGGTTACCGGCTCTCCGCGCCACGCTAACACCGACCTCACACATCCGTGAAGGGAAGGGAAAAAAGAAAAACTCGAAAATGTTCTTACGTCCTTTTCACTCAGTGAAGAAAAAAACGGTACTCCGTGTTACCAGGAGGATATTTAACACCTTAACGTCCACTCGTTTCCTGCATAATCTTCTCTCTCTGTACTTTCCTCCTCGTCCCCGTGTGGTTTATTCCTCCTCCACTCGCTTTTCTGCTGTGTTTTGGTTTTCTGACTCCCGCTCCGAGCCGCGCGCGCGTCCGCGAGCTCCGCGTTCACGCGCGACAGAAAGGAAGAGGGAGAGAAGCGCGTGGAAGTAAGTGTGCCAGCATATGTGTGTGTGTGTGTGTGTGCGTGCGCGCGCGAGAGAATGAGAGCAGCTGGGTTCCTGAGCGCGCGCTCATCCAGATTCTGAGGAGAATTTTTTTTTCCCGCTCAAAATGACTCCACAAACACAAACACACTATTTTAAAGGTGTGATAATCTGTTGTTGTTGTTGTTTCTTCTTACTTCCACAGATAACCTGGAAAAACGATTTAATAATAATAACTATTATTATTATTATTATTATTATTATTATTATTATATTTTAATATTATTAAAATGACCTGTCAGTCATTTTATAGACACTCAGCTCCGCCCACCACACTTAACTCCGCCCCCATCTGAGAAAAAGGTGTTGTAGTAGTAGTAGTAGTACACACTGTATATATAGTTTTGTATATATTTACATCTTTTGAAACTTTTTTTGTTACTATCATGGCAATAGCTCCAACTTGTGTCATTCACAAATCAATGTAGTTTCCTCATCTTCATCATATTGTGTTATATATGTATGTGTTGGACGTATATCCATCCATCCATTATGTATATGGCTTGTTCATTGAGGGTCGTGGGGTGAGCTGGAGCCAATCCCAGCTGACACTGGGTGAGAGGCAGGGTCCACCCTGGACAGGTTCACAGTCTATCACAGGGCTAACACAGAGAGACAGACAGCCATTCACACTCATTCACATGTATGGGCAATTTAGAGTCGCCAGTTGACCTAATCTGCACGTTTTTGGACTGTGGGAGGAAACTGGGGCTCCCGGAGGAAACCCACGCAGGCACGAGGAGAACTCCAGACAGAAACTCCACACAGAAAGGTCCCGCTCGACCAGCAGGTTCGGTCCCAGAACCTGCTTGCTGGGAGGTGACAGTGCTAACCACTGCCGAGTTTCACAGTCCTAGTCATTTAGTCATAAAATATTATTCCACTTTTGCTAAGACTACAAAACTGGAGGGTTAGTACACACTGACTTTAGTGCTAATGGAGTAATACTGTATCACAGCCATTACATTTCTTCTCTAAATCCATAACTCTCAAAATAGAGACTGAGGAGGGGTCCATGACGCAAGTGTTTATGTTGTACAGTGAAAGAAATCAGGCCCAACCAACATCAGTTTTATATCTTTGTTATTGGCTTTTCATGATTGCACATCTATTTGACTGGCCACTTGACTTGAATGGGTTCAATCTAAACCTCAAACTCATAAACAAGTAGGCCAACAGGCTCAATAATCTGAATATACAACCTGAATCAAACGGTAATTTCAGGAGCAGGAAACCATGCTGGTTGTATGACAAAATGTTTTGACACAGTGTGAATAGTTTGGGTTCAGAATTTGATCTAAAAATGTGCACATTTGCTTAATGTGCCTAATATTTTTATAGCTGGATTATGTTCATAAAATACATCTGTGCTGCCATCATAAGGTCAGTATAATGTGTTTTTAATTAAAGGGCTGGTGCATTATATGATCAACTATTGTATATTGTCATGCTTGAAGATTTTTCTTGGAGGGAAACACTCTTATCGGGTTCAACATCTATGTAGAGTGTTTCTATGAGTATATATCCCAAACCAAAAAACACTATTGTGATTAATTATAGCATCCCGTCTAGGCATTATAGAGTAAGTACGCCATCTTAATGCACTGTTTTGGACAAAGGATTTTCCAAACCCATACAGGCATCTGATGCTGCTTTCCCATACGTTTTCTTTTAGTTTTCATACAAAAATTTAAGTTTTGGCAATTTTAATTCATGCATCGTGATGTTTTATTGACAAAAATAGCATTAACAAATAATTTATGGTATGAAAAAAGTAAATGGCTTCAGTCATCAAAGGTGGAATGAATACTTCAGTCAGACCAGATGTTTGCAGATGAAGGTGAAGACCTCCTTTCTAGATCCTCTAATTAAAGGTACAAAATATTTACCCCTTAAAGGGGAATGAAAAGAAATCTGAAAGGAACAGGCCCAGTTTCCCTAAAGCATCATAAAGTTAAAATTAGTAGCAAAGACAGTGTTTAGTGTCATGCTTGCTCTACCAAATAACAATAATCTTTGTCCTGTGATGCTTTTGGAAACCTCAGGCTGGTTTATCATCTTTTTTGTTCGTAGTGTTGGTCAGCATAAGGCAGCAGGTTGGGATAATGAATGAACTTGGGAAATATTCAGCATAAAACAGGAGAAATGTGGAGGGGGGCGGGGGATGCTGACTCCAGAATTATAAAAGAGATGATGAAAATCCGGAGAGTTGGTGAATAATGGAGTGGCTCAAAGTTTATAAAATTTTCCTAATGATGTGACCAGTATTTATCCATTTATCATCGTAATTGTAGTCCATGGAAGATGGACGAGAAACACACTGTCTGTGCTTGGTCTATTACCAGAAAGCAACTTATTTTTATTTACATGATTATCTACCACTCGGCTACAGCAATAAAATCAAATATAAACCAGGTGACCATTCGATCCTCCAATTACAAACACAGCCTCATCAGTATGGCAGAAATACTTCACTCGGTCGACCTTTTGCAAAAAGATTTTCATAGAAGAGTCATGTTCAATCAGATCGGACGGATTGCACCCTGCAGTGTGGAGCTGCTTTGCTCTAGTAATAATCTGGTTTATTTCGAATGAGCAATGGCTTTCTGCTTCCAACATGATGAGCCGTCACTAAAGCTGGGCAACTGATCCATCACTGGTTGGCTTGTTTCTTATGCTACAGCAAAAAAAGAAAAAAAAAAGAAAAGGAAGGTCACGTGTCTTATAGACATTGTGCCTCCTAGAGCAAATGTCCACTATGTAATTTCCTGTATAGTTTATAATATAATAATAAATTACTGTATATGGCTGCTTTAAAAAGTGTAATCAGGGTTGACAATGCATAGTTTCTTAAAATGTAATTGCCATACTGATATCACAAAGGCTGAAATATGAAAACAATTTCACTGTCAGGGTTTTGGGTGAATCATCAATGTCCGAAAGTTCACACAATCCAACAAAATGTAAAGGATTTTTTCCCCCCAAAATGACAAATTTGAACCTCCATCCCAAAATTCTCAGAAATCTTAAACCATTAAACTTCACTTTCTCCTCCACCAGAGTCAATAATTAAGGTATATGACTCATAAATGACTCATAGAATCATTAAGAGCTTTAAAAAAATTAAATTTGACATTCATTTGCTGCGATTTGAATCCTGTTCAAAATTGCTGAGCAGAGGAACTTCAAGTCAAAGGTGGTGCATTGTCGCCATCTAGTGGTCACCTTCCTTGCCATTTGCTTAAATTTCAAAAAGTGATGGTAGGCCCATCATGCATCATCATAGTAAACTTTATATAGCACCTTCCATACATTAAAATGTATTTTGAAGTGCTTGCTTTACTGTCCATGTGGAGGTTCTCTCTCTGTAGGTTCTCCGGTTTCCTCCCAGCAATCCAGTAGGTGGATTTGCTGCACTAAATTGCACCTAGGTTTGTGTGCATGCATGGTGCCCTCTCCTCTGTGGTGTACTCCAGCCTCACACCTGGAAAGGCTCGAGACCCTGACCAGGATAACAAGACTTACTAAAGATGAATGAATGAATGATAAAGTAAGCATGCACTATAAATATGGAGAAGCAGCTTTGGTTGCCAGTTCGATCCCCTGGACCAGCAGGAAAAATGTGTGGGTGGGGGGAATGAAAGGAAGCCTTGCCCTCAAGCAAGGCACCTAACCCCCAAATGCTCCCCTGCAGCACAGCTGCCCACTGCTCTGGGTGTGTGCGCGCACCTGCCCAGATGGGTTAAACGCAGAGAAAGAATTTCACTGTGCTCTAACGTACGTGACGAATAAAGGCTTAAAAAAAATACGTAATTAAGATTAAAAATAGTTATAAGGAATTAAAGCAGGAGATAATGGTGCAGAAATATTTAAAACATTAATTAAATAATTATATCAAAATATTCCTCATAGAATATCAAATGACCCAAACAACATGAAACTCGAGAAAAGCTAAAGTAAAAAGACATATGTTAAGCTGCTTTTTAAAATTGCTTACTGAAGATGCTCTCTGTGCATCATGTGGGAGTGAGTTCTGTAGTGGGGGAGCATGTGCACTAAAAACAGCCTCATCTGTCTGGATCCAGATTAAATATAGAGAATTTGATCTTCATTTTATCAAAAAACAGTCACTGGAACCCCAAGTCCCTTCAGCTGCTTTGTTAAAGGGTGGTTCGTTCTCTCTGTAAATGCATGTTGAGGTAAAGAGTTATTTACTTGATACAATAAGCCGAAACCTTATATAGGATAAGCTGTACTTAAAGGTCAATTCAGGTGTTTACTGGAAAAGATGAAAGGCAAAAAAAAAAAAAGGCAGGAAAGACATTATGGGGTAATAGAACTGTGAAAGATGGATGAAACACATCACATTTTTCCCTAAAATACAAGCAACCCCATGCTTAGCAGACTTGAATTCTCAGGCTGTTGGGTCTTTACCCTTGCAATCCCATAATTTCACTAATGCTGAGGTATTTCAATCCATGATTATAGTCATTATAAAGTTTATTACATATTTTTATAGATTTTCCAGGTAAGGTAGAAAGTAATAAGGAAGCCTTGTCAGAGTATTTTCGTCATTTATTTTATGAAAAACAATTTAACCGGCAAAGAAGAGAATCCAGGTAGGCGATTACATCAAACATTAACGTGTGTGCGCGCACATCCGCCTGGCCCACAGTCTGGTGAACAAGCCTACATCTACTGACACCGAATCCTCCGTTCCGCTGCTCATCCAACGACTGATATTTACAAGAACAGAACTATAAACAGCTCAAAAATGTATAAGAAAGATACAATAAACTGGCATGCATGTCAAAGATAAAAAGTAAACATTTTTTTTCCATTATTATGATTTTTTTCAAAATATAAAAAAAGAGCTATTATCATTCATTTTTTACCCAGGGGCCTAAAAATGAGCTAAAATTATTGTTTATTTATTTATAGATATATTCTCTATATACTTTATATATAGATTTCAGTTTCAATATTTCTAAAAAGATATCACTCTGGTAAAACTTGATATGGCTTGATGACCAATGCGATCAGAATGTTCTGGAAAAAAAAGTTCGGGGAGACTCGCTGCTTTAAAAATAATAATAATAACAATAATTAAATAATTAAAAGAGACAGCCAAATTAGACAACACAAAACAAAACGAGATTTCACGACTATCTGAGTAGTGCTTTAATAAGTGTTGAAGTCTGATGAATTTGGTTTTGTTTAAAAAAAAAAAAAAAAATTAAGGCAAATTGTATCTTCAAGGTGTGAATGGGGAAAAGGTTTTAAACAATGATCATATAATCTTACTAGGAACAATATGACCCACTTTATCAAATCAGAATAAAACAGGCAGCACATGGATTAAGGGTGAGGTGGGAGCAAATATAGCTGGGCAATAAACAATCATTTATTTGTATGACAAGGTACATGTGTAATGCAACACCTGTTTTTTTCTTTTTTCACTTACATTCAGAGATCAGTGTTGTTTGAGCATGATTGGAGGAAGACTCTGCGATTCCATGATCATTCCAAAGAGACTAAGCTTTCTAAAAAGGGTTGTTACATGACAACAATCGAGTGTTTGAAGTACATGAAAAAAAGCTGTGGGGAGGCCGAGTTGTGTTATAGCAGGGTTGAAAAACATTCACTCCTAAATGTGGTTTACAAAGAAGGAAGACTAGCACCTCAATGCACCGTGTTTGATCACTAACCCCCCACTAACCCACCCCCAAAACACACGCCGTCATCATGGAGCTGCTCCCAAAAATGCAATATATTTTAGGCGTGTAACTTAGAATTGACTTTCTAAATCTAAACTATAGGATTTGGCTACAAAACAGAAGCAAACGCCCATCCAAGCTGACATGTACACCACTGATTTCTATGAATGTTTATATTTAAAAAAAGGACAGAAAATGAATCTACTGATGGCACAAAGAGTATGAAGAGAAGATAAGGAAGAAGAAGAAAAAAAAAAAACAAGCTGTGAAGGAATCAAGGAAAAAAATAAAATAATAAAATAAATACACAGCCTGCACATGAAGAGGAGCTGATTTTGGAAATTGGGTGCATCTGGAAAAAATAAAAAATAAAATAAAAATAACAACAACCACCGTCCACAAGCTTCCATTATTTCTTTCTCGCCCAGAGAAGCCATTGGGTTTTTTTTTTGTTGTTTTTTGTTTTTTTAATTTAAATTCCAGCGTAGTTGCACTCGGGTTGTGAAGGTTCTGTTTCTTTCCACAAACACTTCAGAAATGTTTTCTGTATAGCTTTGCTGATCTAAAACATCCCTTTCACGGTCAGTGGAAAAATCGCTTAATTAATTTATTTTTTTGTAATTTTTTTCCCCCATAATGGTATTTCTTAGAAAAACAAAATTAAGTTCAGACATGATGCATTTTCATTGTTTTTTTCTCTCTCGCTCTCTCTCATAAAAAGTCTTAGAGAAACAATCACGACTGCATACGACACTTTTTTTTTTTAAAAATAAGAAATTAAAAGTGGAAATAAAAGGGATCAGTCAGAGTCACTGCTGTCTGAAGTGGAGCCACTGGAGCTGCTGCTGCCCGAGTCCGAAGAGCTGCTGCTGCCGCTGAGCCGCGAAGGACCTGAACCCGGTCCAGAGCCACCTTTCTCTACACCAACACGGGGGGGGAAAAAAGGACATATTAGGCTTAACTGTGGTACACTTAGAAAAAAGGGGTTTCTCAAAGATTCTTTGATTAGTAATAATTAAAACACCTTTGTTTATGAAGTACGTTTCATACACATGCTGTAGTAAAAATGTAATCATCATTAAAATACACAAAGATGAAGTGAAAATATGTGCAAGGGGACTCAAAGAAGCATGCCATTATAGCCAATCCAACTCAAGGTTCAGCATTTCCATTCTGAGTTGCTTTTCTGCTCACCACGTTTGTAAAGAGTGGTTGTTTGAGTTACTGTAGTCATCCGGTCAGCTCAAATCTGACTATTCTCCTCTGACCTCTTTCATCAACAAGGCATTTCTGCTTGAGCCACTCACTAGATGCCCCGCCAACATTCTATGTAAGGTCTCAAGTCTGTTGTGGATGAAAATCCCAGGAGCTCAGCAGTGTCTGAAATACTCAAATCACCCCGTCTGGCACCAACCTCCATGCCACGCTCAAAGTTATACCGAGATCAGGCTCCTGAGTGGTGCATCAGAAAAGCAGTCGCCCTATCATACGGAGATCACGAGTTCAAATCCCGATGTTGCCACAGTCATCTAGGACCGGGAGACCAAGAGAGCAAAATTGGCTGTGCTCTCAGTGAGGGAGGGGTGGCATATTCTCTCCCCCGTCAATCAATCACAGTGACACTAGCCAATCACAGGCATGGTGCGTACGGAGGTGGGCTTATAGCACTTTCCTCCGAGTGTAGAAGCACATGATAGCCTTCGCCCTCCCTGATTAGTAGGGGAGAGCTGTCTAGTGGGTGGGAATTGGCCATGATTAAGTTAGGGAGCAAATCAGGAGGGGAAAAAAAAAAAGTTACCAATGTAATAATCAATTATAATGTAAAAGCTCTTGACCTGTATCTGAATGGATGAGGTGTTCCTAATAAAGTGCGATAAATAAAGTAATAAATCTTCTCTTTATTCTGAATGAGCATCAAGCAGGCACTAGTTGTTTATTTGTATTGGAGAGTGTTGTTACTAGAATAGGAAAAAGAAACTAATTCCAACAGCAGGATTTTTTTTTTTTTTGACAGTTCTTTGCAAAGAAAGAGTTCTTCCTTTAGAGACGATACATCAAGAGGTAGAAGGCTCGCCAAGACCAACTTTATGGCTATCCTGGATGGATTGTGGCAGCCATCCCAGCTCTGGTCCTGGACCTAACTGACTGACTCTGTGGTGATTCTCTCTTAGAAATGCTCTGTCTCCATGGCTATTAATGCCTGATAACTTGCTGACAAACGGTCTAATTAACTCTTTGTGTGTGTGTGTGTGCTCTCCAGTAACACCCCCTACTGACCACATAACACACATACCGGGAGCATTGCACTTTTGGGGAAATGCATGCAGCTGGAATGCATTTTTAAATAACAGTAGCTCTTGAACTCAACAACAGCTCATTTCTCCCTGTCCCCTATTACCGTTTATAATTGACATGAGTGGGAAGGAGCTGGGAAAGTGAGCTGAAGTCTAAATTGAAACCAGGCCAGGGACTTTTCATGCTGTTATTAGGTTTGTGCTGCTGTTCCACCCTGATCTCCATCAACAGTGTGGTTTTTAGCATGGGTTCAGAACAGCACTTACGTAAAGGTCTCCTTTGTTTCTTCTGTAAACAGGTTTTGACGTATCTCTCGAGCTCACGCAGGGTGGAGGGTTTGAGTGTCTCAAAGTCGATCTCGATCTCATCAGGGTTGGAGTCTCGCAGCGAGGGCTCACGGGACTGGATGATGTGCACCACCCGACCCAGCTTCTCTCCGGGCAGCCGGTTAATGTCCAGGCTCAGCTGCCGCTTCTCGTCGTACGTCATGGGCAGAGCCGCGTCTTCGTCCTCCGACTCATAACCTAGTCCTCCTCTGGCTCCCTTCTTAGCTTGCCTGATAAAAGTGGACACGGATCATAGATACAGTTCAAATTTAACACCTGACAGAAATTAGACTCGTGACAACATGATAGGAAAACAGAAGGATAAACAATATTTATTCATGGCAGCATCAAAAACAGAACAGATGACTTCAGACCTGTTGCCAGGGACAGTGCTGTTAGCTTTCCTAGCTGGTGCCTTTTTCTGCTGGGTCTGTTTCGCAGGCTGCCCCGCCTTAGCCTTCTTATCATCCTCTAGCTTGCCTTTGTTAAGCTTGTTGTCTTTCTTCTTCTTGTCTTTGTCCTTCTTCTCTTTCTTCTTCTTTGGTTTGCTGACGGGAGCCTGTGAGAGAGCAGCTAGCTGCTCGTGGACGGCTTTCAGCTGGGGATAGAGGCAGGGAGAGGGGGATCAGTGATCTGCCCAAATGAAAAATAAAGCATCACAGCAGACAGTGTTAACACAAAGTACATTATTTCTGTCACAACTAAGCTCACATGGTTTGTTTTAAGGTTAATATGTTCCTAAAGTGGATAAATGTGTCACTAGGCAAAAGTCAGTTGTGGATTTGCTTACGTACTTTTATAAATGGATAAACTGATGAAGCACAATTTACACAAATATAACCATTCACACCAGTACACCATGACATGTATGACCAGTTAATACAGGGTGTGATATTACTGATTAGCAACTGTATTATAACTCTACAGATAAGTGAACATCCTTTCTGGTACATTAACTGATTTTTTTTTTTTTTTTAAGAAAAAACGTTTAGAACAGTACTCAATTGATTAACACAATACTAAGCAGCTCTACAACACCACAAAGGGAACACTGTTCAAATTCTTTATGAATACTGCAAATACAAATGGTTTCTCTGGAAGAGGTCTGAAACTCATCTGCATGCTTGCTTTATCCAGAACAAATACGTCTGCTCAAATAAGCCAAGCCCACTAGGACCAGGGAACGCAAGCACATCCTGCCCATGCATTTCCTAAATTTTATTCACAAATGCAGGATGTTTAACACCAAACCGTCTCTCTGACGATTCCTTTAACAGTCACCACTGTCTCAGCTAAGTACAGAATATATGGAATTTACGGTTATGCCGTTTTTTACTCTTAAAGGCACTGTTTTTATATATATACACACACAAGTTAATAATATATGATTTCTACTACTGATTATATAATTACACTGTATAATATATTTTATACTAGATTACACAAAGACGGCGGTATTTCGTTCCAAGTTTATTCACTACATGTATACCTCTGGTTTTGTTTTGCACATATCTGGATGTAGAACAAAATAAATGTTGGAACAGGTTTGGGGCCCTCTTAGTGAAGGGAAACAAATTCTACAGCACACAAAGACATTCTATATAATCGTGCGCTTTGTGGTAGCAGATTGGGGAAGAAGCACAAATGGGTGTGATGGCCTCAAAAAACTTTGGCCATATAGTGTACACAGACATTTGAGTGAGTGAGTGAGTGAGTGAGTGAGAGAGTGAGAGAGTGAGTGAGTGAGTGAGTGAGTGAGTGAGTGAGTGAGTGAGTGAGAGAGAGAGAGAGAGTCAAAGAGCATCACCTTTCAGAGAAAACTTGCTTTTTTAGTGATTCGTCATAGATCACATTTAAATTACATTTGCTATCTTGTAAAGATTTTTTTTGGATCAGTTGTGTTTCCTTTGTCACAAAAACAAAAGAAACAAAACCAGTAAGAATGTGTGTTGTACTCTGTTACAAAATATCAGGCCACATCTGGATTCCTTTATTCATATAACCTAAAAAAAACCCTTCACATGCTTTTGACATGATATAACCTTTGTACTTGATTTGCACTGGATTGCTGACACTATATATATATATATATATATATATATAAATAAAACCTTCATAGCTTGTTAAACATAGGCAATACACAAAACATTTAAAAACATGACAACTGTGCAACACAAACTTGTAACTAAGCAAAAATATAATTTGGGCAATGAATCAATAGCCAACTTTAACATGCCTATAGTAAAACATTAATGGGGTTATGATCTCACTCAGCAAAAACGCTCCCTCTTCTTTTGGAAGCTGCTGCAGAAACCAAATTAAATATTTAATTAAAATTGAGTAGATGTCCTGCCTGCTTCTTATTTCTCTACACAGAGTGCGAGCCCGCTTCTTCTTTCTCTTCCCTGAGCTGAACGGGCCTGCAGTACGAGGGGACGAGAACGAAGGGAAAGGCTCTGAATGTGGCTGACGTGTAGAGTCAGAGGGGGTTTGGACAGAGAGACTGGATGGGGTCCGACTTGCTTGACTACTCTCCTGATCCTGCTCCAGCTGGAGAGGTTACAGATGTAAAAAAATAAAAACAACGACATTAACGTACGGCATTAATAACAGGCTCGTTTATGCTCAACGTTAAACACGTATACGGATACGGACGGAGCCTTCCAGATTAGCAATGAGTCACGTTATTGGTCGCATTTGAAGCAGTAAATTTTACATCCAATCACAATAACGATGTTAAATAAATCAGACAGTGCATAGGCAATTTAGTGAAATCCCCACAGTTGTGGTCTTGAAATAAAATCCAGAGTCCTCTATGTCTGAGACCGAGACAAGACCGAATAAAAACGCGGTCGATTCCGAGACAAGACCTTCAAAAAGCGGTCTTGAGACCGGTCTTGGACTTGAGACAAGTACCACAACACTACTACACGCATCAGCCGATGCAATCTGACTTGAAGGGATAATGATTTGTACTATTCCGATGAATTAGGCCACGTTAACACCTGGTATTAGCATCTGTTTCAAGGAATCTGACCACAAGTGGACAGCCCAGAAGCATAGCTGTTCACACCAGGTATTATGAATATGTCTCCTGTGACCACTTGCGTCCGGATTTCATGTCATTCCTGTTGGAGGAAGGGCATCCAAAACAAGAGGACAAAACAAGCTGCATTCATTTCTGCTGTTTTAGTCACTAAAGAATGCTATGGGTGTGCACTAGAAGCGCAGAACGATGGGAAAGAATGGTGCTTGGGACATTCACTGATTAACTCTTGCTAGGAGTTTCCATCTAGGGCGATGGCACCATTAAGCAGTCCTTCGTTGCTGTCCATGAAGCATCGCAACAAATTCTCGTTCACACTACAACTCTGATGCAGCCATGTGTCCCGGACCACCTCCGAATGTGGCTTGAGTGATCGGATCACAACGCGCCATTTAAACGCATTGGACCCCGTTCACAACTGTACTTAGCACGGTCCACTTACGATCACCCAAGATGCACATTAATGCCAGGTGAACAGATGCTGGACGATCTTTTTAAGAGGCAGGAACATGCAGGTGTTTAAACAAGGAAAATAAAACCTAGTGCTCACCATATAACGCCCCTGCTAATTATACGCAGTCATTAGTTGTTAAACATTCTGAGAAAAAGAAAAAAAAAGGCCAGACTTGAGTAATATCTTACATGCAATGTGAGGAAACACCACCACACCTCATCGCCAAAATATTAACAACTTTCTGACAAACAGGATGCCTGTTCAAGATGATGTTCTACATAATCATATATTTGTTCATTTCTCTTAATCTTTTTAAGGCACTTAACTAGCCAAGTAGCTCGCCATACATTATGCGATCGTGTCACCTAGTACTTTTCTAGCCTGGTCAATTAAAACACGGGACTGAGCAGCTTTTATTAGCCCAGTAATCCATCTGCGCTGAAATGTGGTGACTAATTGAAGTGGCATAGCACAGCGTTACATGACACAGTGGTAGCGTTTCATAGACTCAAAGGCTGTCCAAGCATTTTCAGAACAACTAGACAGCTCCTGCCAACTGCAGCAGTCCTGCTATGGAGAGTATTCCACTTTTTCTTCCGAAGCATTTTCTCTTGACAATTTTTGTCAGAATAGATGGAAATTAAAACTTCTTCATTAGCATGAAGATACAATGATGGGTACTATACAAGCAAACCCGGTCTGTTAGGAAGTCGTCAGACTGGTAATCAGGAAAAAAAAAAAAGCACATCTGCTGTCCCCTATACTCATGCTGAAATGCTAAGAAGGTGGCTTGTTTTTGTGTAAAATTTGAATTGTTTTCATTTTTGACAGTTCAGAACATTTACCTACCTGGGAGGATTGTTTTTTACTCCACCCTAGCTTATACATGTTTGCAAAGCCTTTATATCATTTTATACATCTTGCTTGCCCCATGGTCATAGAGGCACAATATTTAATTCCAGTGTATGTGTGTATAATGAATGGTATTACTTAACTTGACACTCTAACTCAAGTGAAAACCAAAAGCATGAAACTGAAAACATCATAAACACAAGTCACTACTACTAAAACTACCACTTAATACATCTACATATCAATTTAGATTCTACAACATCAATAAGTCTTGGGCCCTGGCAGGGCCTGTGAAGGTTTAGATGTCGGGACCTTGTTGTGAAACCCACCTGTTCCGCACCCACCTGTTCCTGCAGCTCGGCGAGGCGCGTGGCTCTCTCCTCCTCAGAGTCGGAGCTGTCCGAGCTAGAGGAGTCGCCGCTGCTCTCGCTGCTCGCAGTGCTTTTACTGACCACGCCCGCTCCAGCAGCAGCGCCCGCCACGTTCACCTCCGCCGGCTCGTCTGGCATCTTAGCGAACCGCATCTCAAACACGTCCTATTCAGACACGTATACATCATACACGAATGGGTTCATTACTTTACTAACCACTTCTCTTTCCTAATAATTATAAAAACGTGCCAAACCCTGACCTGTAGTTTTCGTGCCATGGCCACGACCTCGTGATCAGGTGGGTTGTACTTATAACAATTTGAGAACATTAATCGCACATCGGCGGCGAAGCTCTGTGCATCAGGGTACTCCCGACTGTCCATCTTTTTCTGCAACATATTTAAACACAAATGCGTTATGGCCTTATAAGGGCTGTTTAAGCAAATAAACAAGGTTTAGCTCTTAGCTCAGCTCTGTTATGACCAATTTCAGGGCCAGAAAAATGCTAACATTAGCTTGAAATAAAGAAGCTAGCCAGAGCTAAGGTTTCTTTAAACTATAGTTATAAACACTGACACTACATACTTTGACTGTACTTAAGTCCATGGGGTTTTTGATGATGTCATGGTAGTCGTGCAGTTCGAGTGCTTCAGCGTCGACAGGTTTGTAAAACGGCCAGGCGTACGCGGCGTGCTTCTTGGACAGCATTTCTTTCAGAATGGTGTCGCAGTGTTTGAGGTGCTCAGTGAGCCGCCCTCTTTTGCCTGCATGCTGACCCGCTTCTCCGTCATCCAAGTCCTTCTTGGGTGGTTTGATGGGTCGCCCGGTGCTCTCTCTTCGCAGTGCCACTTTGGCCTGCTTGTTCTCGGAGAGAGGAGTGGGTGATTCGCTCCTGCTGGCTGTGATGGCAGAGGTAGTTGGTGTGGTGGTGTCTGCTTTCCTTTTCACCCCTTTCTTCTGGGAAAACAAAAACCGTGCACACAGGGACAAAAGCACAAAGAGATGAGATACCATCATGAACACGTGGCTAAAGACTTGTTTTGTCTCTTAGTCTTGGCACTTACTTTGCCGAAGGGTTGCGAGGGAGGCATACCAGGCATGATGGGGGTGGTGGGTGTGCTCTGTACAGCGGGTGTGCTGGGCGTGATAGCAGGTACTGCAGGAGAGATGACTGGCGGCTGAGAGCCTGGCGAAGTGGCACCCGGGAACGCGGAGGTTGGCGAGCCAGAAGTCACGGTCCCCTCCTGCTGACCTGCAACTGAAATGATCAAAGAAATTTATATTCAGCTGAATGAACTATGCACACCATCAATCCCATGCAGCAGCATTATCGCTGTGCAACATTCACAGTGACGTACCTGGTCCAGGTTTACGACCTTTGCCTTTAGGGGCAGGTGGAAGCAGCTCCACTTCCTCTTGAGGCATCAGAGCAACTTTCTGCAGGAAGATCTTCTCCAATGCTTGAGCCATTAAAACGATGTCATCTGTTGGCTAATCAATCAAAAAAAAAGAAAAAAAAAAAGCCATGCATGCGGGTTTTCTAATAAACCTAAAACAGATTATCACTCAAACTAATTCACAAATACTACAGTCACAGGTCCACTATGGGAATCAGGGCTGATTTAGTTCCTGGATGCAACTTGTAAGAGACCAGGATCGTGCCTCGACTGGTCAGATGTAAACTTTACAGAATGACTCACTTCCTTATCTGGCTTTTTGAAACCTTACGAAAGCTTGTAACATTACCAACAAAGTAGGTGTTGTTTTTTTAAACATTTCTAGTAATGTGCTGTATCTTTCTTTCAAATCCCACAGTTTACACCACATCTATGGCAGTGTGTTGGAAACACACCCAATGCCCTCAGTGCACCATTATACAGTTAACAACATGATGTGTTTACTTTCCACTGCTCACCTTGTTGTATATGTAACAGTTGGTAAACATTGTATTGAAGTCTTGCATACATTCGCTGGCGCTCCAGTAGTAAACGTTCTCTAGCCTTTTCTTGATGGTACCCATGTCCATCGGATTCTTTATTATCTTATGATAGTCCTAATAGAAGGAAAAAACAAAACAAACCAGGCTTCGTGTGTGTGTATGTACTGAAAACACAGTAAAACATGAATATACAGTATATTACAACCAACAGCTATTAAAGTTAGTTTATCAGCTCTAAAGTGACCTCACATGACTACTGGAAGTAAACAAGTCAGAAAGTGTAACTAGAGACCAGGCACATGTGAACATATTTTATAATGCACTTCCTCATTATCATTAGATGTTAGTGCTTTTATATCGCCTTGTTAGTCACTGTATTTTTATACACTGTGAAGATTATGTAATGCAATATAATTGTATTTGCCATATGCAGCCCACCGCTACTAGCTACACTCACTGGCAATCCAAGCTTGACAGCATCAACTGGCTGGTAGAAAGGCCAGGCGAACTGATGCCTCCACAGAGTCTTGACCACGACATTCTGCATGTACTGCAGCTGATTGGTCTTGCGGCCGGGTTTAGTGGCATTCGTCACCTCAGGAGGTGGAGGGTTGACGATTTGAGGAGGTTCTGGAGTTGGTGAAGTGACATCCGACATTTCGGTTTGGCGGCAGAGCTGCTGCTGCTGCTGCTGCTTTAGTTGGCTTGCCGGCTCTGCACAAATCTGATGCTACTGCACAGGTTTTGACAGACACTCTCTCTGGGTTTGTCTCTTGGTTTCACTCATCCGAGGGAGACTACATCCCATTGCAGGACCTGACCTTCTAACCTCTGGAAAAACAAGGAACCAAAACAGCATGGGTTATGTGGTTAAACATTTATGGTTATACATTCATGGTCATGGTTTGAAGGAAGTAATAAAAATCCTCTCGTGAGTCATTCAAACAGGACTTCC